>QNGE01000581.1:104674-151113 GCA_008508345.1 Paragonimus westermani
GAAGGGGGTTGACTTGAGGGACCCCACACCGAGCCTCTGACTCAAAAGTCTGACCTGCGAGACAACAGGATATAGGGTTTTCTAGGGGGACCCTACCCGGAGCCAATGACTCAAGAATCCGATTCAATTGGCAGTGAGGGGCTTGCCTAGCCCGAGGGCGCGGTGAATGAGACAATAATGACTGATTCTGAACACTGCTGCGCGCAGCGGATGTACTCGAAGCTACATCGAGCTTTTGAGGGATATTTGATGTTTTTCGACCGTATTGGATAATACGCCGGTGGTCACGGTCAACCGTTGGGCGATCGGAGTGCTCTTTGTTTGAGGGTACCTTTTCTAACCCCCTTCTTCCTGATACGGAAGACAGCAGTGCCTCAACTATAAAAATAGTTCTGCTGTATGCCCATAGGATCGTGCCTTACTACCTAAGCACTCCCACGCGGTCAGTAGTGCGACATACAATCCTATGAGTGTAACTGCTTTTCGTATGACTGCTCCCCTTTGGCCTGTCTGACAAGGTTGCACTTGGAAGGACCGAAGTTCTAGTCAGCATAGCCCGCCGGATTGAAACATTACACAACCCCGACCACCACGTCAAGTTAGCCATGTATTCCTGATCAAACCACGACAGAGCGGCTTTGGCAACCCGAGCTATGGGCGAAAAGTGCCACCAGTGTTTACATCCACCCACTCATCCACCTACAGCGACTGGTCATCTATCTCCGTCCAGCTAAAATTTCACTCTCATAGTATCTCAGAAGAAAGTGTTCAACTTACTCTCTGATTGAATCTTCAAACAACGCTTCTGGAATTGGATTTTATTCAAAAGGAATCGTGGTGTTTAGACGACCAACACTCCTCAATAGTAAAATATGAACCAGACTGTCAGTGTTCGGCCCCCTTCATTGCGTATAGAAGTACCCACTAGTATGGACACTTGATCATCTATGTATCTTTCAGCTTTACAGACGTGCTGTTGCATACTCCAATCTGACAATACATTAGTGGGCTCCGTGTAGACATTCGTAGACTGTATGGCGCCGAGGTTTCCGGTCAAAAGTGATGCATTGAAGTAACCCGGGACAAGACACTGACCACCGACGACGAAACTCCGGCGAGCGTTCCAGCAGCAAGGATGATGATGATGCGAGCATCCTCCAGATACCGCTGACCCTTTCAAATAACCGGTAGAAAGTATTAACTTGCACGATAGATCCTCATGAGATTTTCCGGATGTATGGTCATCCATGTGTTTGTAACAGAAAATCACTTATATGGGTATGGGGACTCTACCTCCACCAAGCTTATACGGCCCGTCATGAAGGAAGAGACAATATCCCCAAATAACCGTTTTAGCTTCAGAGATGAAAGTCCTTAACCATGCGTACGGGAATGCCGTTATTATAGGATGTTTGGGTGTTTGTAATCTCCTACCCACTTATTTTCTTCTGATTTGTTGGTGTACTGTATGGTGACTGGTCTGTCTGATTGCGCAGTTCAATGTGAATCTCGTTTTTCATCCCTATCTTATCTGGGGTGCATTAACTTGCACTCTTATACCGTTACGCTTCTTGTATTTCACTTCACATATCTTCCTTCTCAGTTTAAATCTCGTCACCACAGTCTCTCTCTGTTTACTTTCCCAGAGATAACAGTCTCCTTTCCCTGCTGGCCAATCAACTGGCTAACGAGCACTGACAGGCTGGACAGAAAAGCCGCGCTCACACACACCCCTGGTCTTATTCCTTCTGGTTTACACTGGATATGTGATGTTTGAGTAGAACCGCAAGTGGTGCGGCGCAAGCCAATTGCGGTGATGGTTGAGCACTGTCGTCCTTTGGCTTCGATCACTGTGGAAGCCTAATCCGAATAAGATGCCGCCAACTTCTGTCGGCTGACACGCACCAGTCAAATCTTCTGAATTCTTCAGCTTGGTCAGCATATTGCGTGAGTTCATGTGCATTTTCATCCAGCCATTTCAGCAATACCACCAGGTGGGTGGAGTCGCACTGAAATCAACTCCCCTGAAAAAGGGTTAATAGAATTTAGTTCTATCCAGGCCTCCTGCGGTCTATTTCGAGGTTCTGAATGAGGGAGACTTATTCGGCCCATGCACTTCACTGTTGTTCCTCCAGGGCCGTCCTTAGACTTCCTCTGCCCTACTAGTGGGGATCACGTGGAATAAGAATATTCTGTCTCTGGATTTGGTTTGCGCAATGAAGTATTATTAAGGTCGCATTCTCAGACGTAGGCGCCATCTCAGACGGTTTAGTGTAAGCCACCAGGCTCCTCGGGCGCTTTCCCCGTCTAACAGTGGCGTCCACACTCACGCTTGCTGCAACTTTCCGTTCAGTCTCCATGAAAATGCACCCAAATCCCGAAGACAAGTTACCGAGGTTGTGGTTTCGTCGCCGCTGCGGTTTGGCGTCGCTTGGGTGGGAACGTCAGTCTTATGGTTACGGCTCTACCCCCACGAGAATTTGTGCACTGTGGCCGTCGGTAGCGGTTCAGCTGCATACGATGCAGTTTGAAAAAGAAACTGATAGCAGCCAGTTAAGACTTCGAAGTTTTCGACCACAAAGGCATGTGTTTGTGAATAGTGATTTATGTGGCCTTGCATACCCCCTCGGAAGAAGCCCACAGATTGTTAGGCTAGAAGCATCTAATCTATTGCATAGCGATTGGATGCCCTTTTTTAATTTATTTTTGCGATACATGGGTTTTTGGATTGCCATATAAAAATTACTTTCACACTAACGGGTGCCGAGGTAGACATTACTATCTGTTGCACAACCCTATTGACCACACGTTATGAGTGCTCCCGCGCGGTTGTAGTTTAGCCAGAGGCACGAATCACTGGTAGAAACTGCACACTGCTGTAGTTGGGTCTCATGCGTGTATAGAAACTCAAACACACCTCCACAAAGCTTAGTTCCCTTGACAGTGAATCAGACAACCGTTGTCAAACGAGGGTTTGCTGAAAGACACCACAGTGTTAAAGTTCACTCGTGCCTGACAAATACGACACACAGTGTCGGGCTTAGCGCTAGGTGTGTCAAACCGAAGCTCAAATTATTTCCGTCGTTCTCAGATGGTACATTTGAGGTTGTCAAGGTGTGTGTTACAAGGGATATGTCATTTGGGTGTGTAGCTACCCTACGAGAAGCGGATGAGTGGTGGCAGCACCCGAGGAAATTGAGTTTGGAGCGTTTGGTGGGAGGTGGTTGGTGTATTCTTCAGAGGTGACGTCGCGAAAGTCCCTCAGGCACTCGACCGAAGAGATAATAATAGGGGACAGCCTCATACGACTGAAACAGTTTGGCTAGGTGGTTTATGGTCCATTGGGTGGTGGTGCCAGCTCGCGTATTTTTATGCACTATATCCTTCAGTAAGCTTCGTTTGCTGTGAAATATTCAACAACCCCTTCACAGCTAGGAGTTGAATGACATAAACTTTGCGGAATCTTTGCCTCAGAAGGTAAGCTAGCTCCAGCAATATTTGAGAATCACCTTTGTCTGGTAAATGTTCACTTCGAAGTTCTATCGCCTTGGACAGCTGTGGAGGTTTGGCCTGTCAATCGGATACCGACTCTAAATCGTCCAAACCTTTCAGGTAGCTTCTCATTTTCTGATGAGGAAATGCATCCGAGACAAACCGCTCCAAGACAGTTCAACGTCAACGGAGGGCAGGTCGAACAATCGCCTGTGAACGATGAGTGTGAACTACTTGGCAGGAGATGGTGTGTTTACCCACCTTATGTCCGACCTCAAGAAACCCGATAAAGTCTGCCTATTATTTGAATTCGCTACACGATATCATGCCGCATCTCCGAACGACCACCTATTTGATGGGCCGGACTCAAACTTCCGACATGTAGATATATTAACGAGGTCCCGAATCCATCGGTTTGCGGTTGCGGCGGACATCGGTTAATTATTTCCACCATGTCGTATACTGGAATCAAACCGCCTTGCCCTAGCGACAGTTCAGCGGCTCCAGTGAAGTTTGGGAGGCGAATCCTTGGAAAAACGTGTGCATCTACTCCCATTTAAAGTACATGCTTTCCCGTGAGCAAATGTTAGTCCAAGGTAAACGGTAGCAACACCTAAGCATATGCATGAGGAGGGCTTGCATCAATCCGCTTCTACGCTTTCATGTTGTAACTGTTTATTCTCTCTGCCAGATACATCCCCGGCACTCCGCTATGTTCACAGACAAATGTTCTTGTCGTTCAGGGGTTACCAATTGGCTGCCAAATGCCTGGGTGGCAAATGAAACACCGAGACCAATAAAGTCACCGTGAGCTCCGAATTTTTCCATGAACTGGCCACAAGGGAAGGCGTTTTCTCTGCCTTCTCCAGTCTGTACGTTGCATTCGAGAAAGTTGCGCCATGTTTAATATTAATGAAGATATTATCGACAGAACTTTGCCGTATGAGGCCTGATTGAGGCAATCAACATTGTATAGAAGGTCGTTCAAAGTGACAACCGGTTAACATGCTTACAAGAACTTGAAGAAAGGCAGGACCCTAGATTCGTGAGACACGGTAAATCTGCGAAGAGTCACTGTAAATTTGTTGATCCACGAACTAAGAAAATTAATTTCCATCTCTTGCTTTCCCCATTTCCCCCACTAATCTGACACTTGTTTCCACTACCTCATGCACCCCATTTTGTTTTATTGAACTATTGTGTCACCAAATGTCCGCCGCGCGAGTGGGCATTCTTGTCCTGGTCCGCTGGCGTGTCAGTTCACCTTTGACCTTGTTGGTTCTGTTGATTTTGCTGGACGAGACTATCGTCGCAAACGACTGAGGTTTGCCTCTTGCAATTATTGATGCATTTCGCTAATAGTACCGTAGAAATTGTTGGATCCAATCTTGTTCTCATTTTGGGGATCCGTTTTTTGGGCTACGCGTAACTCAACGATCAGACGTGAATCGTCACAGTCACCTTGAGTTCTATTAATTTTTCACTCCCCTGAATCGGAATGCGGTGCGGTTACTCACGTTTGCTTCTACGATGAGAGTGATGAGCGCTTTCGTGCGCTATTGTTTGAGAAAGCCCGGTTGTCACTTCTCGGATTAGTTTCATTTCCTTGACCAGAACTGACCGCCGCCGTAATTGCTGTTCGTGCGCTTCAGACTATACGCTGAAGCCCGAATGTCACTTCCAAGGACACGAATTTGTGGACAAATTAAATGATTGTGTAGCGTCATATCAATATTGCTGCCACGAGCTCCAGCACCTTCCTCACATAATCCTGGAAGCTACCACTGCCCAGCAGTGGAGACGTATGGTTTGTGACAACTGCGCATGTGAAGCAAAATGGATAGTGAAATGTGTGCTGTATGCACAAGAACAGCTGCGTGATCCGGAGTTTCTCTGGAGTTAACGATACCTATGGAATCTTTGGAAGGTGTTGATTTGAGAAAGGTTGCATTGCAAATCAGTGTCGTCAGCCAAACTAATGGATTACTGGCGGTTTGTTACAGGTACTTCCGTTGGCACAAGATTTTGAAAGCCATCGTTTGGTTGAGTCGATGCAAACGTTATTGGATTCTCGTAAATACAAATCATCACAAGGGAACAACTGAGATTAACCGTTTGACGACATGCGTGGCTGCGTGTAATCGGTAGACCGCAAATATCTGTGTAATCTTCGAGGCCGAACAGTTTTTTAGTTAACGACGTCGTTATAATTTTGTGGCCCTGTTTCAGTCTTTGACATCACCGAAGTATGTTGGTAGAAATGTTTTTGTTTTAATTTCCCAAAGGTGTAGACAGAGAATGTGCCGTAGTTCAGTGACATAGCGATCGACGGAAAAATAACGAAAAATTGCATTTTATGTTGTTCCGGAGAATTGATGATCGGATATGATGAAAACTCATGTTGTCGACGTGATGTGACATGCTTTTCTTGCATTTTGAGCGCAACTAGGCACAAACCATAATTATAGTTTTGGCGACCTAACCGTCGTTGGACTATGAGTGATAGACTTTTTATAGAGCTGCACGCGTAAGATGCACCAGTAAACAATGCAACGTAGGAGTATGCACGAAAACTAGGCTAATCAGCGGTAATTTTGCAATTACATTCAGTATGCTGACAGACATGTTTTAGCCGTTATGTGCTACCACGGTTCTAAACTATTCAGGGGGGGCAAGACCTACAGTGGAATACAGGCAAGGCAGCCTGCCGGGCAAACGACATCGAGAGGCACTTCCCAAATGAAGGCTTACAAAAGTTTCGCACGATTTTCCTAGCTTACCAATGGAGGCAAACAGTACCTCACGCTCAAAAACTGATGACCGCTCTATCCATTTGTATTAGATTAGGGTGAAAGTAAACTGCATTCTATTTCAGAACACCTATGACTGCTCCATTCATCTGTCCTAGCTTGCGAGTTAAGGCAAATGCTACCGTTTGCTGAAGCACGATTAAACACAAGTGAACGAGCGAAGTCACAGGGAACGAACACATGGGATAATAAACATGAATGATCTATGTGAAGTGTGTGTAAAGCGTTACATGCTAGCCCCATATTCTTTCAGCAATGAATGAAGCAGTTGTATTGCATGCGTTCTGGGTGTCCTTTAGGACGACCGAAGCCGTGTATAAGATAACGTCCTCATCATTCTATCCATCAAATCTGATATTGGTGAGACAACTATGTACGCATATTCGAAGGAACTTATTTTCTTCAACTACGCCACGATTCTCAACACGTCGTCTTGAAAACCGCAATATGGTCCATTTCCTAAGGGAAGAAATTTCTTGATACTGATTTAATAAATAGTAGCTGCATGGCTGTATACTTAGATGTACATTAATTCGGCATCCACTTACTAACAGGCAACTAGCTACAACGGCTCAAGACCAAACCGACTGATATAGCTAACGACCGGTGTTCCATCGCACAGCAACACCTGCAATCACTAAAAGAACTCAAGTGGAAAAATGTAGCAATACTTAAGCCAGACAAAGGCTCTGGGGCAGTTGTTTCAGACAGAGACACATGTACAGATGTTGTGAATACCGCAGGAGTGAACAAAGTTTCAGCAAATGAATACCGTAGACAACGATGAAAAGACGTGCAAAGCCCTTAAACCGAGTGGGTCGCCGACACCTCTGCTCTACGTCCTTCCTTAAACACACAAGTCTGGAATGCGTCTTAGGCCTATCCTGGCGACGACAAATTCCCCGTACCATAAATTGACACGCCAGTTAGTCGCAATCCTAACTCCATTGAAATAGAAGTTTCAAGCACATTTTATTGAAGATTCTTTTGAATTGATCAGTGACTTAGACAACATCGATCGTGTGAGTTGGTATGTTCCATAGACGTTCAGTCACTATTCACGAATATCCCGCTACACGAGACAATCGATTATATTTGTGAGCTCGTTGAAATGAGCCGATTTACTTCACCTCGGCCTAGTGATATTCTGAGGGAAGCCTTAGTGGTATGTACTGAAAACATCAGCTTCCGTTTTCTTGCTCGGTGTTATCCCAAGTAGATGGGGTAGCCATGGGAAGTCCACTAGGGCCCATCATAGCAGACTTTTCCATGTTAAAGATTGAGCGGGAGTTAGCCATAGACATAGCGAGTCTGTCATACAGCGAACGCTACGTCGATGATACACTAATATTCAGTCGGTCCAAGCAGGCAATAGATATCCTAGTGCAACGCTGAAATGATTGTTATCTCAACCTGAAAGTGACGAGTGAATTTGAGACCGACAACTGTTTACCGTTTCTACACATACTCATTAGTCGCCGGGAGGATGGATCTATCAAAAGAGTCGTCCATAGGAAATCCACGTGGTCCAGTCGATATCGAAACTTTAGTAGTTTCACACCGGTCCATCACAAACGCGCGATAGTAAATACACTATCCACACGAGCAAGACGAATCTGTACACAGGATATTCTTGCGAAGTAATTAGGCTTGACCACATCTACACTACAGTCTAACGGCGATACGAAAAGGGTTCATAGAAAGGCATAGTAAACCGAAACCACCTTTTGAACAGGTGGCCACAGTGAGAAAAAGGGTTTATAAAGAATTGCCTTTAAAATGTGTTCATTACATGCATCAAACAACTCAAAGACTCGTGAATTCGATTAAACGAACAAATGACGCAGCGGTACTCTGTGCACCAGCCTGGGCTCAGAAACTGCCTGTCCTTTCAATCAAAGAAGATCAGCTTGTCAGTGACTGTTTTCTTGCTCTGTTTATTCGGCTCATCGGAAAAAAGGAACACTAACCACCGTTTTTCTTGGCAACGCTCCGGACCTTCTAATTGAACACCACTTACATCCGATCACAGTCTTTGCTGTGTTCAATCTTCTTACAAAATGATCAAGCAAGCTGAACGCCACTCAGACGAAGCTGTGGTTGAACGTTCGGATTTGATGATCAGTTCGTGCATATTGTGAGGCTACTGACCTTGTGTTTAACCAGCTACTCTGACAGCGGCGAGGGTCAAAATGCAATCCCCGATCACGACGAGATTATGCACCAGTAGCGAACTCTAATGAGAGAGGAAATCGTGTCTAGCACTTTCTTTCGATGCGCACCAGCCTAAATACTTACTTGGATTGAAAGATTGTGATTGGATGCGGGTGGCGTTCAGCTTGAAACAGTCTAACTCACCGAACTTCTACCACTAGTCCGAACCCTGTGAGCGCAAACGGGATGCTCCAACTTTTGGGTGGCTGACCAGACCAGGGTTACTATGTGGCATTTCAGTTCACCATATGGCACCCATGGGGAAGGAGTCTGGAGAAGTTGATAAGGTCCATTCGGCAGATTATGAACCCACATTTTGCAGGGCAGGCACCTGGCGATAAAATTACTGATGTTTCTGGTTGGAGCAGAGTGAATTCTCGGTAGCCCCTTATTCGTGCCGGTAATGTCTGCCAGCGGTGAACGTGTCTATTTACTGTTAAATAACGTGTTGTATTCTGGATGCAATGTTGGACTGGAACTCAAGGAAATCGTCACCAAAAGACATATTTTCGGTGGAAGCGAACCAATTATTTGGCACTAGTATTTTGGGTAAAGTGAATGAAGAAGTGAATCCAGGTAAGTTCAGTTCGAAAAATGTAACCAGAGCAAGAACACGACTTTCAAGTTAATAACAACATCTAATGCAACTTTGAGAAACCGTCGGCTAATAGGCTTGAGTGCACAATGCCTCCCGCTCGGAATCGAATGATCCCTGTCGCCTGAGAACACGAAGTCATGTATGTTAAGGCTCGATGCTCGCCGCCTGTGTTTCTTCAGAGTATTCTTGGCGAAGAACCCGGTAATGTGAGTCACGGTGCTCCCTGTGTAATTTACGCGATTCGTCTATTGCCACTGCATGGCGGGCCATCGAATGATCATGTCCGGAGAAGTGGTTAGACAACCGGGCTTTGTCTGAGATGCAGGGTGGGCGTCAGAGAAGACGGCTCCCTTTGGTCACACACTTGACCTCAGTCGACCAAGGGACTAGAGTGGAAGGCATGGAGAATACCCTGCCTCTTCAATAAGGTCCGTAGGGCATAACAGCCACCTGTGTTGGGTTCAAGACACCACTAACGTCCTTCTCAAGGTGCGGGTGTGTGGAAGTAATTCTGGTGGGTTGCAAATGGCGTGGTCGCCGAATCTTTGAGAAACTCTTCCCAAATATTCCTCATGACCAACCTTCCTATTGACCTCCTTCGTATAAACTACCCCCAATTTTACAGCTTTACCAGATGTATCCACTCACGCATTATTTTAAAGTGTGAGAGGTCATGCCACGACATATTCGCTTCTGTATGGCGTGCTTCACAAAAGGTATGCATTTTCCGCTATGTGTGTCATCGAAAACTCTTGCGGGGTGATTCTGTACATCCCTGTTTGAGAGGTTAATTCATGTCTGAGCAGATGACCTATATGCCCACGGAATACATTTACTGTTGGCAGAGTTCCTCAGCTGAGGTTATTAGTTGCACGTTTTGCACACCTTATTGCTTACAAAATGGTTCCAGTGAATTTTCGATCAAATTATTTCGAATTCGGCGGCTTTCATTTGCCCGCTGGTTGGTTCGTTGACCTGGCCGTTGGTTCTGTTTGCTGGTTTAAGCGTAGCACATGGTCTTCAATTGTGTACTACGAATCTTGTAATTCAGGGTCCTTTTCCACGCCCACTGCTCAACCAACACACCACAGCTGGTCTAATGTTTGGTTGGACTCATCATGCAAAGTTTTGGGTTAGGGGATCGAATTGACAACCCCTCTTGTCTCTAGGTCAAAAACCGTTCGAGAATCGTTTGTAGTAGGGGAGGCTGAATGCATTCGCTTCATAGTCGTTGACCTGAAGATGAGCGCAAACAATCGTCGTCACCCAAGTTTGGATGCTTACGACCCTAGCTAGTGCAAAACCAGCAATCGCATTTGGGCTGGGCGCGATGGAACAAAGTTATAACTCGAATGGTTCACTGCGAATAGCGTCGTTACACTCAAGTCTTATAGGCTCTAGTAATTCTAGTTTTTGGGGGCCGAATTAACTTGGACTGCATCTCGAAATAACGTTTACAGCAAATCAATTTTTGATAAATTTTCGGATATGAACGTGAGGCCAACTTCCCCGACTGCACGTTGGAACGAAAAAACTTGTTGCCTAGTCAACAGTAATTTGAACGTAAGAGACAAAAATATATGTGCGGATTGTTACGACGACAGGTGCCGAAGTGCTTTTGTAAAGTATTCGTTCGTGCCTATCCAGTTTTTTGCAAATAGTTTTGTAGTGCTGTAGGTTAAAGAACTACTCTGAACGAAATTGTGGCATGATTGCTGTAAGTTGCTGGGGTTCGCCAGTACTTCGAGTTACTTAGTGAGGAGTAGACCTGAACTGGACTGTGCGAAACTCAAATACAACAAGGTTGGGCCTAGGACACCTTCCAACAAACTTAGCTCTATGGTGGCGCTAAGAAATGACGCTGTTGAAGAGACCTGAGTTGACAATGAGTTCAGAGCTTCGGAATCTGTTACAAGTTAGTTAACGTCGTTCAACAGTAGGTAATTCGCCAAGGCCGGGTCGTTGAACCTTCCTGAACAGCAGTTAGGTTATCACAATCTACTGCGTCACCCGTGGGGATTCGGTATATAACAGCTACTCTACGTGGTGGGTTCGAGTAGAGAGGGATGCTCAACCGAATGCACACTGGTATTGAGCGAGACAGTGCATCGACCAGTTCCACGTGGCATTTATGATCGGACGAGCATAAAACCATCAGACCCGCCAACCAATGAGACTCGTCCTTCCTCAAGACATTCACGCTCTTTCTTTTCGCCTCTCCCTCCCTGATACCCAGCAGAAGCCATGTCTCTGTGAGCGTCATAGATTCATAATTTTATCCTCGTGGGTCCACCTCAGCTCCGTAAGCTTGTCCGATAAACTTGAAGTGTTCGTGTCCAGGCGGTTGTTGTTAGCTATCAATCTTACAGATGTTGCTACTACAACGCGCAACAGAAACCAGCGAGCGCGCACGAATTAAATTTGAATTGTGTAACAGGGCGTGCCGCTATGTTGTCAGTGCCGTGTTGGTTTGCGTTTGCGTAGGTCGTGTGCATAGCTCACCGGGTCTCCGGACCATATTTTTTGATACTGTTTCCTTTTACAGGACTTTGGTTGAAACACCTATTTTAGAAGAACGCTTTTTTCCGGCGCCTCTGCATTGCCACAACTTTGGTCCACAAGCGCCAGTGACGGTCATAGCGGAAGCGGTTGGCCTGCATGTCAGACTACCCGACTATCCTGCTTAGTGACACGTGGAGAAATAACTGCCGTGAGATGTTCAGCGATTTTAGCTGTAACTCGGCAGAATTCAACTCCACCGCAGTCACCGAAAGGTACGTTTTATGAAGGCACTTGGATACAATGGCCGCCATTCGCCTGAATAATAGCTGAATTCTCGGGGTTGAACTGAATATGTGGCTCTTCCAGGTCGCTCCTGTTTCTGAAGAAACGTCTCCAGGACGTTGCTATTCTTGTCAGGTTTGTAACATTGCCTCAATATATGAACCGCAAGGAGCATTATAGATTCAAGAAGATGGATCCTCCGTAGTGTCGGTGTGGCTAAAGTGACGGTGTAGTTCGGTCAAAAGCTTTCAGAACCTTTCGTTCACCAGCCTTTTGCCTCTGAAAGGTCGCCATTGCAGGGGATCGTCGTCTAAGCAGGAGTTTGAAGTTTGACCCCGATAATCCGTGTGGATGTGACTTCGATCGGAAGTTGCATCATGACGTACGAGCCCCTTTCGTCTAATCCTACACAACTAAGGAAGATCTGGTTTCAGGTTATGAACTACGCAGTAGAGTCTTGGAAGAGGTATGTTTGGGTGGGCATCAGCTCAGTGCGTTGAAGGTCTTCATAGGTGTTTCCGGATGGTGGAGGAATCTGCGTGAATGTTGCCGACTTGAATCGCGAAAGCTGCTGCGTCGCTACGATCTCCTAGGATTATAATTTGCAATCGTGTAATTCAAGCTCTGCCACTGATGGCGGTAGACATTCAGGTTTCTTACAGCTCTGCGCTCGTGCTCTTGACAGCCTTAATACCACCATTTTTGCTATTGCTCTCCTAATCATTTCTCGAGTCATCTACATTCACCTCACTGGCAACATCAACTACTCCCCATGAGTTGGGGACCGGGTCCCTCGAGACACTTATTACGGAAGTAAATACTCACACACTAGATTTCCGTCGAAATGAGTGTTAAGTGGTTCTAACATCTTTGATCATCAAATCATTCGACCGTTCCGGATACTTTGTGTTGAATGTAGCAAGAGGAACGATCAATCTGTTGAACATGAGAAAAACCCTCTCACCAAAGCCGACTTATTTTTTCACCACTTTCCTGATGCTACTCTTTTCACGTAATAGCGAAACACTCTGGAGAAGCATTTGGACGTCCTCCGTGGAGTGACCTTGAAATATTTGGAACTGTAAAGTGCGACGGAAACTAGTTAGCTTGCACGGATCGAGTTTGAAGTGGCCGCTACGCCAACGTTGTTCACGAGGATCTCGAACCAATGGACAGTCAGACAAAAAAGCAGGACACTTGTATTCAAACTGTTGTCACGTGTTGCTTGATACATCTTCGGCCATAATCTCTGGCTGCCCTCCTGGTTGCGTGTTACAATTTGGCGACCCTGCCAGGATACGAAATGTCAAAATCCACAAAGAAACCTGAGGAAGATCAACATTCTTCTACTCCTTCCACCCCCGGAGACTTCGGTCACCTCATGCAAACCCTGACTAACATTCTAGGCAGACTGTCGACGAATTTCACGACAGTCGGGGTGCAGGTATTGATTCCACACCTCGCCAACTTTACTGTGGGGTGGAGTACTATTACCGTTGGGAAGGTCAATTACGGACCTATCTCCGTGATATTTCAGCAGAGTCCCAAAACAACCTTATTCTGAAGTTACTGAACGGAGAGGCCTTCGATATTGTTGTCGATGCAAAAAATTCTGGAAACCCCCGTATCAGATGAAGTGTCTACTGAGCTACGGCGTCTATTGGACGCTGCCTTGCATCCGACTGTCTACTGATCACGGCTCCGTACGCGTAGATAGTTCGAGGGGGAAACCGTCCGTTCGTTTGCTTGCGAAATGCGGCACCTAGCCGAGCGCGGATATGATAGAGTCCTCAGAGGAACTACAGGAGCGGACCCTTGAACATATAGTGGAGGGGATCCGGCCAACGAACATAAAAAAGAGTTCTTACTTCATCCACCCAGCGACCTTGATGTCACAGTGAGGCTGGCTTAGAACATCGAGCTGGTGAAGGCAGCCGTCGGTCTACCAGCACAATATTGCGTCGCGGCGCGGGCGATCAGCCAGAGGAACGGCCCCCAAATGGATATAAGAAGCTCAGACCGGTTTCGGGGACATAGCCACTTGCAGTATGTTGGCCGCGAACGGCAACCTTGGTGGAACAAGTCCTTTAGACCACGCGATATTGCGTACCGGGAATATCGTCAAGCCTCCAAAACTGTCGACCTAGCCACCGGAAGCTACGTCAGAACAAATAAGCCTTACAGTCGAGTTCACGCTCCTTCCCTTACCGATTGTTCCCAACCGCTGGTAGAACTCACAGTTCTGATAATAGTATGTGAAATAGCACTGATAGGTCTGGTAGATACCGGAGCGTCCCTACGTGTAATCAGTACACACAGTACGCAGACTCTCGGGATACAAGCGGAACCCGTGTTGTCGGCGCTTCCTTACGGTCAGCGGTGACCAAATGCCGACGGAGAGCAGAATCGCTGCACTGGTTATAACAGCCGGATGCCATATAAAGCACAGTTTTTTGATGAGCCCCCACCTCCCATTCTGTGTTATAGTGAGGATGGATTTTTTAGGCCGTCTGAGGTGCACGCTCGATTTGCACAGCCTTAAGATTAAGAACCCCCCTGGCGCCACTCATTTAACACCTGTGTCTAGAACTCCGCCAGAACACGACTTCTCTATCTATGTCAATACCACCCCTTCCGAAGTGAATCGCCAAATTGGCCAGATGATCCAGGTGAGTGGGCTCCCGGCAACTCGCGAAGTGCTTAGTGCCTGAAATCGATAATCAAAAGTCGACCGCAAGTGTTCACGTGGGAGGGAGCAACGTTAGGTCGTACAAGCATTCTGAAACATGGGATTAATACAGGGGATGCGCCTCCAATCAAGTTACCCCTGCGTAGGATACCTTAAAATCTCCAGGATGAGGTGCGTAAGATGGTTGACGACATGTTACAGAAGAACGTCATCTGGTTCTCGAAATCTCCATGGGCTGCCTCAGTAATCCTCTTAAAAAAGAGGCAGTGAATTACGGTTATGTGTGGATCACAAGAAGCTCAATGGAGTGACAAGGAAAGACGCATTTCTGTTACCAATAATTGATGACCTGTTTGATGCCCTTGGCGGAACCACGCATTTCAACACGTTAAACTTGGCATCAGGCTATTGGCAGGTGGGGGTCGAAGAAAACTATCGAGCGAAGACGGCCTTCACCGTATCCCCGGGGCTGCATGAGTTCGAATTTATGCTCTTTGGACTATCAACCGCATATGTGAAATTTCAACGCTTGATGCAGATAGCATAAAATGACTTAATCCGTAGGACATGTTTAGTGTATCTAGATGATGTCACAGTCCATAGAAGGTTTGAACGTGAGCATATTCACAATTTGGGGTGCGTGCTGAACCGGTTTAAAACTGAAGACCTCAAAATGTCACTTCTTACTAAAAGAGGTAATATTCCTGGAGCATGTAACCTCGGGGGCGGGTGTCCGTACAGACCCAGGAAAGACGTAACAGGTTCGATCTTGACCTACGTCGAAGAACGCAAACCGGCTAAGGAACTTCCTAAGGCGAGCGTCCTATTATCGCCGCCTCATCACTGAGCTCGCCCGCACTTTCACTCTCCTGACCATAATACTACAAAATAGTCAGGAATTCACGTGGACAGGAGAATTGGACCGTGCTATAGAATCACTACGCGAAGCTCTGTGCACGGCACCCGTGCTAGCTTTTCCGGACCTGTCGTCGAAGGCCAGGGAGTTTGTTCAGGATGCCGATTTAACCAACATTGCAACCGGGGTGGTTCTCTCGCAACGAGGACAAGACGGTAGGGAACGAGTGTTAGCCCACTGTAGACGGCGTTTAATTGAATGTGAGAGAAACTACTGTACGACCAGAAGATAAATGTTTGCGCTAATATTCTTTGTGCGACAGTCCCGACATTACCTTCTGGACAAATGTTTTATTGTATGCGCAGACCATCAGTCTCTCCGCTGGGTACAAAACTTCAAAGAACCAGAGGGGCAGTTAGCCCGATGGCAGGAGATCCTACAGGAATACGACTTCGTATGTGAACACAGACTGGGCAGACGACACTCGAACACTGACTCATTACGAGGCGCCCTGCGCGCAATCACGGCGACTGTCCATCTTGCACTACGCAACACGTGGCGCCGATCAACCTACAGGCCGCAGGCAACAGGCTCAAGCAACAGATCCTGAGATCGCGCTAACCTATGAAAGGTGCCAGAACAATGGTGACAGACCAACAAGCAAGAAAATGGAAGGAAACAGCTATGAATCTCGCTGCTTTTGGTCGCCATGGGAACAGTTCAAGATGAAAGAGGGAGTGTTATCCATCCAATACGGACCCGCTTATGTGAGAAGGATCGTAGTCTTTCAATCTATGGTACGTGACGTGCTAACAGACTTGCACCTAGAGCTCGGACATGCGGTAATAAACAAGTTGGAAGCGGCTGCACGACAACGATTTTGATGACCACATCAGCGCAGATGTGTCAGGCTGTTATGCCAATCGTGCGAGAAATGTGGTACATTCAAAAGTCCTCAAGTGGGACGTCGGGCACCGTTGCAACTTATGGCTGCAGGATATCCTAACGAGTTGGTCGGTGCAGGTATTGTGGGGCCGTTGCCCGAGACACCCGAAACAGTCAGCACATTTTGGTACTGGTAGGTTATTTCACCAAATGGTATGGAGCTGTCCTGCTTGCACAGGTGGATACGTCTACATTAGCAACAGCAATCGTTGCCCAGTGGGTGTGCCTGTGGGGAGCCCCGGCCCAATTCCATTCAGACCAAGGCATCTACTTCGATAGCTCTTTGGTTCGCGAAATATGTGGGCTACTCGGATTAGATAAGACGCGAACCACAGCTCACCACCCGCAGGGCAATGAACAAGTGGGAGGGACGAATCGGTCCCTAAAACTCCCTCCAAGGCTTCCGCAGAGGAGAGTGTTACCGAATGTGACTTAGCTATACCGAAATGTTTGTTAGTTTATCGCAGCGCCATACACACTTCGACTGACCAAACCCCGCAATTTTGTGGACAGGCTGATAAGTGAGACTCCCCTCAGATGCCTGGTTGCCCCTTACACAGTGGCTGAAACTACCGGTAGCACAATATGTAAGCAACCTGCTCGACACAATTCGGCGAGTCCACCAGATAGCACGAGCGTATCTGAAGGCATCTCACAGGCATCAGAAAGACTATCACTATAAGGGGTATTCGGAGCTCCCCTGAAGGTTGTCGAAAGCGTGTGGTTGCACAACACGGTTTCGAGCCCGAGAGTTCCAATGAAAATACATTAACAATGGAAAGGACTGTATGTTGTCTAGCGAATACTTTCGGAGGCAACCTGTGAAATTAGTAAACTAACAGGAACCGCCAGACAGCTAGTTGTGTTTTACTTCAATCGACTAAAACCATACACACAAACTACAGGCCGGGAACATCACCGGTCGTTCCCAAGGTCCGGATGGAAGTGGAAATCCCGAACGGTGCTCGGCAAAGAAGGGAGCTGTGTAGCACGCGACCGAAACTAGTTAGCGCGCACGGTTCGAGTTTGAAGTGGCCGCTACGCCAACGTTGTTCACGAGGATCTCGAACCAATGGACAGTCAGACAAAAAAGCAGGACACTTGTATTTAAACTGTTGTCGCGTGTTGCTTGATACATCTTCGGCCATAGTCTCTGTCTGCTTCTCTATTTGTAAGTTACAAAACATGCAACCTTGTGAAAGGTTAATTAATATAGCATCATGTGTATGGAGCTGAATCTGTGGAGGAATCAAACCATCTTTCTTCTTGATAGTGCGTCAAAGGTTCGTAAATCACGATCAGTTTCTTTCTGATCACGCTGCTTTTAGTAGCAGGTTCCACGATTTTAGAATTGTTTAATTGTTAGTCGTTTGATATCGTCTGTAAGTATCTGCAATGATTGCATCTCTCCCAGCGTGCTTCCCACATATGCCTTGAAAAATATGCATCAGATTTATCTTCGTCGTTGATATATAGACAGCGCTGTCTAAAACCCGGTACTGACCCACTTTGAACCTGACACTGCTGTATAAACTCATACTTTCGCAAGACTACCACAGAATTTACCGTCCACTCACAACCCAGCCCTCTATATAGTTTAAGAAAGAAGGGTTCCACTAGCCAATCCTGCTATTTCGGAAAATAGACGCGCAAACTTCTTTGTTTCAAAGTATTTCTACATTTGGAATAAACTTCCTAATAAAATTAGAGCCAGTAACAACATTCAATGTTATAAAGAGGGTTTGGGCATTTGTCTTACTTTATCAACCACAGTGTCTACGTTCAAACTCTCTGTATTCACTGATAACCTTTATGAGTGTGATCCGAGTAACATTTAGCTGTCAGTCGCGTACAGTGTAGATAACGGACCCCGCTATCTAACTACCCTCGAAAACAGTTTGCTTGAAACGGTTTGTTGTACCACTTGCTCTCACGATCATTTGGCCTGCTGCATGCTCGCGAAACAGTTTACAATTCAAGATTATTTGACTGATATGCGTTCATTCATGTATATGCATTGCCTAGATCGATAGGAAATGTGAAGTTGGCGCTTATTATCAAATCCAGCAGAATGACGTCATGTGAGCTATATTTATCAAACGTATATTTGATGGGGCCTTCCTGATCGTCGATGCAATGCCCCGTTTGCCTGAATAAATCTCAAGAGCATGGCAAAACGTCGCAACAACCAGTTGACAGGGTTATGTACCTCATAAACCGTATCCAAATTATTAGTAATGCACTTCTTTGCCATAGTAAATGTTATCACTCCACATTTTCTCGTCTAACATGTGAAATCGCGTTTTATTCTTGATGCAATAAATATACATTGTGCGAGGGATTTCCCTGCGACGGGTGGGAGCAATCGACAAAATCTTGCGTTGCAGTCTGCCTAATCGTTTGCTGGACTTTGGAATTTCCCGTCCTGCCACGTCAACGCGATCTATTTTAAGATTTTCTGGGTGCTAATTATATCCAGTAACGGCGAGACACTGCAAAAACGCACTTAGACGTTCTCCCCAGAGTGGTCTTGAATTATTTGTAACATCCACCTTTACACAATCTTGTAAAAGGTAAATTGATGTAACATCCGATTTTTGGACTGCATCTGCTCAATAAGTGAACCATGTGTTTTTCTGTTGTGTGCGTGGAAGATTCATAAACAACAATCATATTCTATTCGTTGCAACTCGTTCAACGTCCTACGAGCACGTAAACGGATAACGGAATAACGGTCAGTGAAACGACGTATAACGGAACGGCGGTCAACGATAACGAACAACGGTCTACGGAATATGCACGAGCTGTTCGAAACGTCCCGGTCAACATAAACATCCAAGGCTAACGCATGAACACGGAGAAAAGACTGGCCTCCGGACAGAGTTTTTTTATGTCACTCAATCCGAAGACCACACCGCTACATACCAGATCAGACTTAAAGGGTTTGTGATCAACCGGAAGATCAAATCAAAGGTGAACCAAATGATGGGCCGAATAGTACAGTGATGCGCGTAGGCGCGATGTGGGCATGTGAGCGGTGACGCGCAAATGCGGGGTGCCACAGATTTGGCACAAGAGTTGAAGGACGAAGCGGCACATGACCGTGCCAACTATGAAGGTCACTCGTCAGTGTACTTTGTTAGTTTCTGCACACACTGTTTTCGGAGAATTGGCCACTTCCCTAACACTTTTTGACCGCGTTAAATTATTTGTTTTGTATCATTTGTGATCATCTGAATTGATCGCACATAATCCAGGGTGCTTTTCACATAGGCGTTGAGAAATATGCATTATTCATTCATCATTATTGACACAGCATACCACAATTTGTGTCTAGGTGTTTTTCACTGTGTGTGTAGGGCATCAAATACAGTTCCTGAGCAAATGACCCCTACAAACTGTCCCAATTTTAAGGCTTACTTCAAACGTTAGTTTACGTCTCAGTTTATATACTGCATCTGTTTTTTACATTTCACCTTTGTTGCTCTTGACAGCATGATTCTGCGTGTGGAGGTGCGGGAGTCTTGAGAGCCTTTCGCTACGAAGCCGATGGTCCACCGATGAGCGTTTATTAGTTTAGTTCAAATGCGGTACTCATTTTCCCCACTTCGGCCCAAGGATGAGAAGCTTGAGACTATGTGCCCCGAGATTTGACTCTGCCTGCCGTTACTTTCACAATCCCACACTCGCAGAACCAACAAGACAATATAGTTTTATTCCCACTTGGTCACTTTTCTTCACCTTCACTGTCAGCGTTATTGTTAGGTGCCCAGTGACGAGTTTCGGCTTGCTGTTTGCCTGCTTTTTGACGACAACCGTTAACAGCCCATATTATTCATTGGTATATGGCTGCTTGTGAACATGTTTTTCCGGTAATTGCCGCAGATAAAAAAGCTAGTGAATTAAGTGTACCAAGTTTGTGAACACTGACTAGTGGAGATGTGTGCCATAGTTGCGCAAGCTAGGCTCACACGGTGTGTTTACTCAAATCGTCGTTGCGACCGGCAAAACGTCATCAGACAAGGGTGTTGGCTATCCCCTTTCCTTCTATACTAAGTACAAGGGAAAGCCCAAAGCATTGCTTGATGAATCCGATACGATTGCTGACATCATCCATATTCCCATCCACCCACATTCCGGACAGCATGTGAGCAACGCTGACTGTCAGATAAATGGTCCGGTAAATCTCATCATTTCGACCCTCAAGGCTACGCTCTGCGTGGTAGCAAAACAATAACAACCAGAGCCGTTATAATTCAGAGGGGAGCTGGTGAAACTGAAAAGCTTGCTCTCACCATGGTTAATCGCTGGTGCGCCTCTCATCCCAGTAGTACTGCTGATGCTTCTAGTGGAAACCGAAACGTTTGGGTGAGAATTTGCGTTGGGTGACTTGGAAATGTCAGGCCTTGGTGACTAAACTTGCGTCTGTCAGATATGCGCAGCAAATAATATTGTTGAAGAAATATCGTCAAGTGTCCGTTTGATTTCGATGCGGCTACCAAACCGACGGTTTTACCCTGCTGTTCATTCAAATTCACTGGTCGGAATAACGTCTGTCTCTCGAAGCCCCTAAATTGCAATACACCCTTCTTCATAACCGACCCAACTGCAGCAAACGAGGAATTTATCCAACACTTCAATGTTGCTTCGACATTCTGACCCCGTAAAGTCAAAATATACCGATTTGTATGTACAAGTTGGAATCTTTGCTGCTAAAGAGACTGACAGACATAAAATGCTCAAGTCAACGTAAAGAGGAACACTTGATGTCCTCCTAGCTATGCAAATGGTGAAACGCTTGAATACAGATAACGTTGAACGCAACTGTTTCACGAAAACAAAGAAAACTTCGTGTTTGGCAGCAGACAGAGAAGCCTGAAATCAACGCAACTGATGAGACGGAAAAATTCCATGAGGGATCCCGCCAAAATAAGTGTTACTGCCGAGGTCAAAAAGGTCGCTGGTGACCATGTTGCAATGTATGAAATCTTCAACTTACATTTTGCTGCTTCATTTAGCTTAGGACACAACGTATCACCTGTTAACACCCTCTAGAAAACAGGCAAAGTTCTGAGCAATGTTCAAAGTATCCATTCACAGCTCTCTGCAAGTAAGCCCCCAAATCCATTCTGGACCTGATGCTATCCCTTCCAAGGTCACCAAGCAGCGGAGTGAGGATGTACCCACCCGTTTGCCTGGTTTGTTAACCCTATCGCTCTTATACAGCACCTTCCCCTGTCAACGGAAAAAGTCACTCATCATGCTTTGCCACAAAAGTGGTCCAAGGCAGGACGTTAGTTACTATCGTTCCACAAAATACAAATCAACCTACTCAAGACTCTTTGGAGATATAATAAAAATGCACACTGCCGAGCTCTTGAGACCATAAAACCTTATAAACCTTTCGTAGCACGGTTAACTTAGTGAGCGCTGCCGCATGTCTGGTCGGTTGAAATCTTGAACTATTTACCGATGTCCGCCGACGCAGGAAGTGCGGTGATTGTCGCATTACTGGATATGCAAAAGCCTCTTCATCGTGTGTCTTGTACGCGCTTCCTGATCAAAATAGCATTTTTACTCAGGACTCGTCGCGTGGCGTGATGTTGTCATAACCCGGAGGCCACAGCCAAACAGTCAAAATAGGAGAGAACTGCTCAACACCAAAGCCACTGACTTACGGTTGGCAAAGGCCCATCAGTCAAGGTTCACTAGATGACCACAATATTGATGCCGCCAATTCCGTCAGAGATCTGGGAAAGTATGCTTCAAGGTAGCAAAACCTAAAGGACAATAAGCCTTATCAAGAACAGGTATAGTCCACCGGTTGTAAGGATGGCGTGCTACAAAATTTTGCCTCATCTCAACCTGGGTGTTGCACATCCATTTACTGCCATCCACGCACGTTCAATAGACTTGTGTTGAAAAACCTCCAAAGACCATTTACTGAAATCTCATTAGGATATTCTTCCTCATTCACCCATGAAGGACGCTATCAAAAGATTGATACTGGTCAACCTTGGTTGTGGAGTCTAAAGATGAACCTTGCACTTCTGCATAAACTCATAGATCGCATAACCCAGCGTACCTCTCACATATGCGCTGAGAAATATTGTCATTTTCATTATTATTTCGGTCGAAAATACCCATTGAAGTCATGCGAACGACAGAATAGCGAACAAGACTTGTTTTCTGTTTGATCATCAGGCTAATTACAACACAATGAATATGAACACAGTGGTTAGTGTGAATCAGATAAATGGTCAATATAGGTTAAGGGCGACATTTTTGTTATCGGTCACGTGATCAATGCTCCAAATCATGGGTCTGATTGATTGTGGGCCAGGGGAGGTTAAGTATCCGCACGAACATCTTCTAAGCGCAGAGCTCTGGGTTGCGCAATCGAATGTTGATGGCTTCGGCAACGGTCAACATTCGAAATCTCACCACATTTGATCGATTCCATGGCAGTCGGTGGACAATCCGAAAAGCATCTTTCTTACTGACATAATGACTGGAGTCGGTCGCGTGAGCAACAATAGCGCTTGAAACCGTTTGATCCACACCATGTTTCAAACACGCAGGATGGTGTTCACATACACTGTTCGATAATTGCCTTGTGGTACGACCAGTATATGATGCTCGAATTGAGCAAACAAATGAGTACACACAATAATTGGTTCTAAAACAGGGAAGTTTGTCTATGAGTTCACACGATAACGGGTCTTGAACGGAAACTGATGCACAATTGAGCGGCAAGGTGGGTTGTTTCGACTGACTTTCTTAGCTTTCTGGAGATAACTTCGGCCATAGGATCTCTCTTGAAAGGAAGACTAAGAAACGCAAGTCTCTTATTCACAGAGGGCGCCTTAAGTTTCAACTCTACCACCTGCATCACCTTCTGAATGAAACGCATTGGGTAGCTATTTTGCATGAACACTTCATGTAGAGAGTCTAGCCCAGCTTGTAAAGTGTCAGAGGGGCAGATCTTTAACGCTCTACCCGTCAGGCATCTTATGAGGTTTCGCTTTCGATTTAGCGGAACCAAACTGTCGGAGTGAATGTACTGGCCACTGCAAGTCTGTTTTCTCTACACAGCTCGTCGGATTGAACCATCTTCCTTCCTCCACATGTTCCACATGCTCCACATGAGCGAAGAAGAACGTGCGCGTAGCAGCACGGATAAGAGCTCACTGTTAATGCAGTTAATGAGACGCAGGAATAATGGGAGAGACCCTGCCATCTCAGTAGTGACACTGCAGAACAAAACCACTTTAGATGATCCTCTGACAATCTGTGCGTTTTTTAGTTCATATTTTGCTGCTTCCTTCAACATTGAAGGACACACACTACCACCACCTCCTCCTGCAAGTACAAGTACGTTCTTAAGCCATATCCCTGTTGATGCAAGGCTCATACGCTCTCAGTTAGCTATTATCAAACCTTCTCACCTACCTGCTCCTGATGGCATTCAACCTGTTGCTTTAAAATACGGTAGGGAAGACATCCCTCTACGTCCGCTTAATATTCATACACTTTCTCTAATATCAGGTTCCTCCCCTCTTCAGCGGAAAACCTCTACAATTGAGCCCCGCTATAAAAGTGGCTCGCGACATGAAGTCAGCAATTACCGACCCATTGACCATACTTTAATTTGTTCTGGAGTGTTGAAAAGAATAATGAAATGTCGCATGGTCGAATTCCTGCTATCACAAAACCTTATAAACCACTCTCAACATGGGTTTCTCAACAAGCGCTCTTGCATGACATGCCAGCTAGAATTTCTTGACCGTGTGACAGAATCTACTGACGCCGGTGAGGCGATTCACATTATATTATTGGATGAAACGAAGGCTTTCGATCGTGTGCCTCATAAGCGTCTTCTGCTCAAGATAGCATCCTTTGGGATACGTGATCCATTGCTTGGCTGATTTTCGTCATATCTTACAAGTCGCACACAAACAGTGGAAATAGGAAACACTAGCTCAACGCCCAGACCAGTCACTAGTGGGGTGATACAAGGAAGTGTTCTGGAACCATTACTCTTTCTCATATATATATAAACGATATATGTCAAGTTATCAAGCATGGCAAACTATTCCTATTCGCTGATGATATCAAATTAGTATACAGCTTTCCTCCTGGCGATCTAAATCCATGTTTAGAAAATATACGGAAAGACCTCATGTCATTAGAGACTTGGTGTCAAACTTGGCTGATGAAATTTTCAGTCAATAAATCCACTATAGTTTTGCATGGTTGTCACGTACCAGATGGCTCTATAAAGCTGGACGGTCATAGCATAGCAACCGCCAACTCACTACGTAACCTGGGTTTGCGCTACTCAAACTCATTCAACTTCGCAGAACACATATCCCTCCTAGTCTCTAAAACCAGACGGACAATAAGTTACATTAAACACTCATTGTTCCTACCTGCTGCACGACTACACCTTTATAAACTATGTGTACGACATCAGCTTGAGTACTGCACGTTCATATATGGCCACCTGCGTAAGTCTGGCAGGCTAACTCTGGATAGCCTCCAACGTGCATTCACGAAAAGCTTATTAGGTTACCCATCCTCTCTGAGCTACAGAGAACGCACTCGATCCTCTCTGGTTACGGCGACTCAAGCTTAACCTTTCACTCATGTATAATTTGGTCTATGGCAGTAAGTTCACCGTCAGCTTCGCGATTAGCTTACAACACAGGCCGAAGTATAACCTCAGAAACAAGGACTTCATCTTGGCATCTCTTAAATCCCGGAAATAACTGTGTTCAAATTTTTCCCTAGTAAAATATTCCTACATTTGGAACAAACTCCCGTATGCAATTAGGTTCAGTAAGAATATACAGCAATTCGAACGAAACTTGGAAACTTTCTCAACAATGACGAACGTCATGTCCATTTTCAAGCTTTACTTGTCTGAGGACGATATCTTTGAAAACGGACCCAGTAACATCTAACGTAAAACCCACTATTTTGCGTGATGTAAAGTCACGCACCCCCGAACCGATCAGGACTACCGATTTCAGAATAGATTTTTTACTTTCAGACTTGCCAGCAAACAAGAAAATATGTCTATAGTCAACACGTGTTGGTGTCAATATACTTGCCCGTTAGTAACAACCCTATCATCCCGGTAGACCCCTACCCCATAATTATTGATGGCTTGTGTCTGAGTTGTAAATCGCCATGCAGAAGCTGAGCGTGTCAAAATAATTGAAGATAACTCAACCTGTCCATCTCATGACTGCATAATGACATCGAGACGCAAATCTTCCTTTTCCTTCTCTGATAGACCACCTGGTAACCTCTCGGTATTGTCAGACATTCTTCTCATTCTATAAACCGTCTGTACAAATATAATTGACATCTAGATTCGGCAATAATTGTATACTAGGAATAGCTTTCAATCGATCTCCCTTCGCGTTATTCAATAGCAGCTGTTTGCATGTGATATGTATTTCATAAATTAACACAATGCTATTGACGTCACATAGAAGCTTATGCCGGAATATCACATGTTCCATTGTTCGTCATAGCTCACACAGTCAATTTCATGTTCTCCCGTTTATCGCATGATTCCGTTCTCCATTCTAGGTTTCACTGACATATCCCGCGGGAGAGAACATCCTAACCCGCCCGAACACTTAAAATTCCGCAACGGTTGAGCATATCGCCAGNGCACGAACGTCTTCTGAGCACAGAGGTCAGGGTTGCGCAATCTAATGCTGATGGCTTCGGCAACGGTCAACATTCGAAATCTCCCCACTTTTGATCGATTCCATGGCACTCGGTAGACAATCCGAAAAGCATCTTTTTTACTGAAAGAATGATTGGAGTAGGTCAAGTGAGCAACAATCGCACTTGAAACCGTTTTAATCACAAACTTGAATTTTCACTCATTGCAGTGTCTGTTTTTCCTGTTTTGTTTGCCTACTCACATAGCTGATTCCTTGTACGATTCTCAAATTTGGTGTTGAAATATGTTTGTGCTGAAAAGTATTACGTTGATCACGCTTTCCTAAGTGTGCTTCTCACAAATGCGTCGAGAAATATAACAGGTCTTTAACGGAAATTGATACACAATTGAGCGGCAAGGTGGGTTGTTTCGACTGACTTTCTTAGCTTTCTGGAGATAACTTCGGCCATAGGATCTCTCTTGAAAGGAAGACTAAGAAACGCAAGTCTCTTATTCACAGAGGGCGCCTTAAGTTTCAACTCTACCACCTGCATCACCTTCTGAATGAAACGCATTGGGTAGCTATTTTGCATGAACACTTCATGTAGAGAGTCTAGCCCAGCTTGTAAAGTGTCAGAGGGGCAGATCTTTAACGCTCTACCCGTCAGGCATCTTATGAGGTTTCACTTTCGATTTAGCGGAACCAAACTGTCGGAGTGAATGTACTGGCCACTGCAAGTCTGTTTTCTCTACACAGCTCGTCGGATTGAACCATCTTCTCTTCTTAGTATACCAACATCCAGAAAATTTATTTCACCATTGTTCTCCAACTCTTCGATGGATTTGAAACTGCTATGAGCGAAGTTAAAAGCTGCCATAATTCTGTCCATGTTCGTTCATCCCGGACGACCAGTGGTTGTTCGAGCAACGATTAGTTTTCCCGCAACATCTATCGATCTGCTGGATCCATGATAGTCGCGTCTGTAAGTAACGAGCGTCTATAAATTCTGAGCCCGTCGAGCAACCAATTCGGGTCCAGAAAAGAAGACGGTCGTATTGGCGAGTTTCTTATTAATAAGGTGCTAATTTCTAAAGACAATACGATAAACCAAATAGCGGAAGACAACAACAAACCTCGATATTATATCCACCAAATACACAAGTTCCGAGACTAACGGTTCGCATACATATGACCAAACACAACAGTCACGTAATGTCAAAGCTGTCAGACGAAAATGAAAACAGGGCACATATAAACAAAGGTCCGACAAGGGAAATTAAGGAAGGAAAACTACGCAAAAACAAGTTTCACAAGCAAACGGTATCAAGATTTAACAATACATCTAGATCAGCATTCATTTGAGAAATGATTTGTTACGCGCGTAACTTGAGCGGTAGTGTCAGATTGTAAGTAAAGCACGTAATCGGTATGAAGAATTCCAGCGTAAGAAGACGAATCAATGAGAAGGGAATGAATAGAGCAGGGAACGTGTCAACCAACATTATATTAACACATAACAATCATCAGACACTCACGCACGAAGCTTCTTCAACACCGGCACTCGAAACCAACATGGTTTCCCAACACTCATATAGCTGCGAGTTGAGTGTGTATCGTTATTTGTTTCTCTTGCACCCGTGGCTTACTCGCTGACGACGCCACTATCCTCTGCTCCTTCGAGAAGACATATAGATCTTATATCTCTTCTGACCGTGCGGCTGTCTGTTCTCAAGTACACCTCGCGGACGTGATTGTCGGCACCCTTCACTACTCCACTTACCACGGCTTTGGGCCAAACGCCGACAGGCCGAGGGTCTCCAATGAGTAGCACAAGGCCATTAACCTTCACATCTCGTCCAACCTTCGTTCACTTATGGTACGCTTGGATGGAAGGTAGGTACTCTCTGACCCAGCGTTTCCAAAACACACTAGCCAGTTGCTGAGCCTGCTTCCACCCTCTAGTGTACCTTCGTAGCAATGTGATACGAGCGCATGGCCCGTACGGGTTTGCTTTTAGGAGCAACAGATCGTTTGGTCTTTGGACCGAGGGACCGTCCTGATCATCGTATACTGGAACTAGAGGTCTGTCATCGAGAATTCTGTCGACCTCAAGTAAAAAAGTGTACAGACTCTCGTCCTACATTACTTGTTCCCTTGCGACGGCCTGTATGACCTTTGAACTGTGCGAATCATGCGCTCCAATGTTACACCCCAATGGATAGCAGCGGGAGGATTAAAGTGCCAATCGATACCACGGACCACCAAAGTCCAATGGATTTTGTCTTGATCTAGGCCAAGTAATTCCCCCTCAGCTCTGATTTCCCGCCCACAAAATTGGGTTCGATATCACTACACATGACTTTCGGCACACCCCGACGTCCAATGAACCTCATTAGAGCCATCAAAATGAGTCCGTTGACATCGATTGTGCTACTTCCAAATGTATAACTCTTGTCTTTAAACATGTGAAAAGACAGCCATATCTCTTACAAATGCTCCTCCCACTTCGGGCCTCAAGAGGTCCAAAGTAATCCACGCCACAGGCTGCGAACGGGGCAATACTAGGTGTTGTGCGATCAAAAGGAAGCGGGGCCATCACTTGTTGGTACGGTTTTGCTGCCGACACTTTACACTTCATACATTTCAACAGAACGCGGCGCACACTAGCCATACCCTTGACAATCCAAAACTTCCTTCGGATGGACGATGAGATGTGACTAGCCCCCATGTGACTTTTGATCTCGTGATAGTGTCTAATACTCATATCCGTCACAGTTCCGCGGGGCGGCAGTATCATTATTCTAGTACCGCTAGGCAGCCCGGTCGAAACCTCTCCGCCGAGACACAGAACATCATTTATAGCGACAGGCTTCAGTCGGGCTAGCGTACCCGGTAGGCCTTTGAAGTTTTCCGTACGACCCTTAGCAAAGGCGCTTTGTTGCACCGGTCGGACGATGGATTCACAAGCTAGGTCCAATTCTAACTCACGTAAAGCACAGCATACTGGAAAACTGTCGACCGGCCTTCATGAAAGTGAAATAATTCTTGAAACGTATTAACCAAGATACCGCACGGAGTAGGGCGTACCAGCGAGGGTGGAGAGAAACAAGCTCCACATGCCATTGCGCGCTACTAACACTGGCTACTACTAGCACCTTCTTTACTTCGAGTTCCTCAGCTTGAATCGACCTGAGCGACTTGTCCGGTGACCACGAATTTTCAAGTTTCCATAGAAAGGCTGGACCACTTAGCCATATGTAACTTTCTTGAGAACTAGCATCACAGGTTCCTTGCAATGTTATGTCTTCCGGGTTTAACTCGGACGGAATGTTTGGCCATCGGCAGTCCTGGGTGTAATCACGAATTAGTTGAACACGGTTGGTTGCAAATGTGACAAAACATGAGAGGTGTTTTTCAAGTACTCAAACACGATGACGGAGTCTGTCCGAAGTGTGATGTTATCAAAGGTTTAGCCGCCAATGCTGCGGCTGTGAGTTCCAACCTTTGGATCGACAAGTGCTTTGAAGGTGCAACGCGGGACTTCCTCATCAAGAAGCAGCAAAAGATGCTGCCATCTCCCCCAGACTTCTCAGAGATAGCCGACGGCTCCATAACCCGTCTCGGAAGCGTCGGAAATCATATGCAACTCCGAACGTGTCGGCGTCTTCCCATGGGGTCTGATACAACGCTGTACTGTAATTGAGTCTGTCGACGCTACACCCGGTGACCACCTTTCACACTCACCTAGACATCTTTCGTCTAAGGGTGTATCCCACCCGATATCCTCACCACACAAGATTTGGAGCAACTTCCGACCACGGAGAACAAGCGGCGCAATTAATCCCAGTGGGTCGTTTACCGACGCGATACAGGCTAACAAGCCTCTCCGAGTAAATGGCTTCTTCGGCAAAGACACGCAAAACTTGAAACAGTCTTCCGATACGTGCCGCTGGACTCCAAGGGCCTTCTGGTGATTGCGATCACCTAGGTCCAATGCTGGTGACACAGATGCTCTTTCGTTCGGTGGTATATACGAGAGCGCCTCTGCTATGTTAGACTTTCACTTCACTAGTATAAGCCCACCCAAGAAAAGCATTTCGCGCAAATCAGACGCTACACATCTAGCATCTTCAAGCGTATCCACTGATACCAAGCAATCGTCGACGTAAAAATTCTCGAACACAATTTGGTTAGCCAGCTTGCTAAACCGATGCCCATTATTAATTACAGTCTTCCTGAGTGCATATGACACGCAGAAGGGAGAAGTAGCCCCGAAAGGGTGGACCATAACCTCACACGTGTCCGGTGAGCCAGACATTGGTTCATTACTCCACCAAAGAAAGTTTAGTGCCCACCGGTCCCTTTCAGGTGCCTTCATCTGCAAAAACATTTTCTCTGTCTGAGGACAAGGCTATCAAACCTTTTCGGAACCGTAACAACACACCCACTAGGTTGTTTGTAAGGACTGGCCCTTGCGGTAACACTTTGTTCAAAGAGGTGTCCTTGTATTTCGCTGCACAATCGTATATTATTCGCACCTTCCAGGGTTCATTCGTACTGAACAGCGGGTGATGAGGCAAGTACCATCGGCGAGGTGTCTTATCCTCGCTGGTATCAACTCTGGGTATATAGCCTCTGGCCACGTGTACCTTGATGATCTCGCTATATTTGCGTGCCGATTCAATATCGTGGGGAAGTCTCCTTGCTAATAAATTCAGACGTTTCTGTGCCAACCACCGGTTTTCTGGGAGGTTTACACTGTCAAACCGCCACGGTAAGCCAATCTCATACCGACCGCTCTTCAACGTAACTGTGGACTCCACAATACGCTCAGCTCGCTGATCATTACACGAACGAACCAACTCTTCGGAAAGTCCGCTCCCGACAAACTCTAGGTCGAACATACGCTGAACCAACCGTGCTAGCTCAGTACCCCTTAAGCAATGAACTTCAGCCTTGCTGTTTGTTGAGAGTGACACGGGACCTCGGAAGGTCCAGCCCAGGATGGTTTTTACAGCGTGTTGATAAAGCCTGCTTCCTGTTCGCTGATTTATTACTAAATATGCTTCAGGCACATCGCAACTTATTACTAGCCCGACTTAAACCTCCCTCAACGAGGTGATGGGCAGACCGGCCGAGTAGGGCCACTGCTGAACGTCATCCTCGGATATGGTTTCCGCCCGTTCAGCAGGAAGACCCTTGACAGTAAACGCTCCGTCGCCCCTGACCCTACTTCCATCATCTAAAGATTCAACTCCCAAACTCAGCCATTGGCACTTGACAGTAGCGGTCCTATTCAATGTAAGGATGCTAAACGTTCGTTCGCATGCTGGAAGACCTATTCGCTCAGCTATAGACTCATCTATGAGTGTGGCATCGGACCATTTATCTAGAAGGGCATATGTTTCGACCTCCCCAACTGCCCCAATTAGTCTGACAGGCACAAAACCTAGACGAATACCTTTCTCATGTCAAGAGGTGGCTCCACAGCCCGACTCCTTCACTTCGACCTCAGTTCCAGAAGGCGCCGGGCCTGCATGCATCAGGGTATGATGACGCCCTCTACATATAGGCCGTGAACATTGAGTACGGACCCTGCAATACTTGGCTGTGTGGTTTGGCAGTAGACACACGGAGCACTGCGCAATGGTGTGGCTTATTTACCACTCCGACGACGGTTGACACACGCGGCATCCGTTGAGAGTCCTCGCGGAAGCGCGCGGTCTCAGTTCCATTGAAGCGGCCCTGGACTGAATGGGCGATGAGCTGACCATATAGGTTACTAGAAATCGAGATTCGCTTTTCTATGAACCCAAGTAAGTCGTTAAAAGAGGGCTCCCGACGAGTGTTCATAACAGAATCAGCCACCTCCGCCCACTTCTCTCGCAATGGACGAGGAAGTCTATCCACGATACGCAGAAGGTTGGTTGGACAACTCAACTCGGACTGACAGTTCAATTGGGACAGCGTCAACTGACAACCCTTCATCTGAGTGGCTAAACGTTGAAGACCATCAGTGTCTCGCATGACGAGCGTCGGACCGCTGAACACGTCCTTGGTGATAGCCTGAATGATCTCATGCGGCCTTCCAAATCGCCGCCTCAATATTCCGGTGGCTCCCGTAAATCCTAATTCGCTGGCAGCAATACACAATGTTCGATAGCTGCCTTAGCTCGACCCTTACAACAATAACTAGGGCAAGACAATTTCTGTCCTTCGTCGCTCAGTCTGTCAGCCATATTGAGTTCAAAATTTGGCATGAAACTACGAAGTTTCAAAGTAGACCCTTCAAAGGGTTCTAGCTCGATTTTCGGCAGGCCCACACTGATAACTAATTTGCGCACATATTGCTCCACGGAGCTCTCTTGGAACCCGTAAGCAGGTCTATATGACGAGCCAGATGGGAGGACGTTTGCACCCACCCTCCACATTGGCTCCTAAGTCTTACAAGATTCAGACCTTTTCTTCAACTCCTTGCGAAATTCTAGTTGTGTCCTCATAAACCTTAGCTCCTCTTCTTTTAGACGCAATTCTTCTTAAATAAGGCCGCCATCCATCACCAAATTTCGGTCAAGCGAACAATGAGTCACATCTGGGGCAAGGTAAGGAAGTTTAGATACAGACCCCGTCTTCTCCGGTGGGGCTGCCGCCGTCCCTACAGCTATACCTGGGCATAGTCCCTGCTCAGCTCTAGGGGCCCGAAGAATGCCACAATCATATGGTACAGCAGACGGCTCACCAATCCTAGACACGTCCCTGCAAAAATGATGAGAATCCTTAGAAGAAAAGGGCACATACAAGGAATGAACTGAAGCAGGAACATCGGAAACATTTAAATAAGTTTTGATATCGTCATCAATATGGGTCACCTGGGGATCACCGCTCGAGTGTTGGATATAGGGAACAGGATAACTCTCCACACAGAGAGGCGCAGCAGGCAAGTTCAGTGACACGGTTGTCCTCGGAGAAGCTTCGGTCGAGTGATAGCCAGGAGAATGTCGTTGCACATCATGCGTGTCAACTCCTATTAGCTCGGCCACTGTAGAAGGTATGACAGCGTTTATCCAGTTGGCAGATAAATTTGGTCACCACCAACGCGGATTTATCGAGCACTGTTAATTCCGAAAGACCGGTGGTTGCTCGAGCAACGATTAGTTTTCCCGCAACATCTATCGATCTGCTGGATCCATGATAGTCGCGTCTGTAAGTAACGAGCGTCTATAAATTCTGAGCCCGTCGAGCAACCAATTCGGGTCCAGAAAAGAAGACGGTCGTATTGGCGAGTTTCTTATTAATAAGGTGCTAATTTCTAAAGACAATACGATAAACCAAATAGCGGAAGACAACAACAAACCTCGATATTATATCCACCAAATACACAAGTTCCGAGACTAACGGTTCGCATACATATGACCAAACACAACAGTCACGTAATGTCAAAGCTGTCAGACGAAAATGAAAACAGGGCACATATAAACAAAGGTCCGACAAGGGAAATTAAGGAAGGAAAACTACGCAAAAACAAGTTTCACAAGCAAACGGTATCAAGATTTAACAATACATCTAGATCAGCATTCATTTGAGAAATGATTTGTTACGCGCGTAACTTGAGCGGTAGTGTCAGATTGTAAGTAAAGCACGTAATCGGTATGAAGAATTCCAGCGTAAGAAGACGAATCAATGAGAAGGGAATGAATAGAGCAGGGAACGTGTCAACCAACATTATATTAACACATAACAATCATCAGACACTCACGCAAGAAGCTACTTCAACAATATTAGCATTCTCGTTGATGACACAAAAAGTATCATAAACATAGCGTTTGTAAAATGCAAATTGGATGCGGTCGTCGACCAATTTGCCTCTGACTAACGCTATTTTGATGATAATTTCCGCGTCTCAAGCGAGATTGTCATCATGGACAGAGTTATGGCAGCTTTTAACTTCGCTCATAGCAGTTTCAAATCCATCGAAGAGTTGGAGAACAATGGTGAAATAAATTTTCTGGATGTTGGTATACTAAGAAGAGAAGATGGTTCAATCCGACGAGCTGTGTAGAGAAAACAGACTTGCAGTGGCCAGTACATTCACTCCGACAGTTTGGTTCCGCTAAATCGAAAGCGAAACCTCATAAGATGCCTGACGGGTAGAGCGTTAAAGATCTGCCCCTCTGACACTTTACAAGCTGGGCTAGACTCTCTACATGAAGTGTTCATGCAAAATAGCTACCCAATGCGTTTCATTCAGAAGGTGATGCAGGTGGTAGAGTTGAAACTTAAGGCGCCCTCTGTGAATAAGAGACTTGCGTTTCTTAGTCTTCCTTTCAAGAGAGATCCTATGGCCGAAGTTATCTCCAGAAAGCTAAGAAAGTCAGTCGAAACAACCCACCTCGCCGCTCAATTGTGCATCAGTTTCCGTTCAAGACCCGTTATCGTGTGAACTCATAGACAAACTTCCCTGTTTTAGAACCAATTATTGTGTGTACTTATTTGTTTGCTCATGCTGAGCGTTATATTTTATTATTAGATTCGGGCGCCTCGAATACAGCTTTCACCTTCCACTAACAACACAGTTCTCCATATGGTCGTAGAAGTGGGAGCTCCACCTCACCACCCCTGCTGATTAGGAGAATGATACACGCAAACTTCTCCATTGTAAAATATCCCGGTGTTTGAAATAATCTCTCGATTTATATCAGAACCAGTAGCAAGATTCAGCTTTGTAAGAATAACCTGGACAGCAAATTTACTACTTCAATCATTATGTCCATGTCTAATCTTGGCCTATCCTTCAAAGAATTTCTGAATGTGGCTCGGGGAACACCTAGCTACCAGCTGCATGTAAACGTAAATACCCCTTTCAGTTATCAAGCTACCGTCGAAAACAGCTTGCTTGAAACGGTTCGTTGAATCACCAACTCATACTACCATTTAACAATTAATCTATTGCATGCTCACGAAACCGTTGGGAAATTAGCATTCTATTCACTTGCATTATTATGCACGCATTACTCAGATTGCTGGAAAACCTAAAATTAGCGCTTAATAGTAAATCCGGCAGAATAACCTGATATGAGTTGTACTTTAAACACGTACATTCCATGTGGAGTTACAAATCGTTGACTCAGCATTCCGGTTGCCTGGACAAATGTGACGTAAATAGCCAAATACCATGATAACACACCGAAAGTGGTTCATATTTCATTAACACGACAAATATGGTGAAAAATATTGCACACATTATTTGTCAAAGTGAGTTTGACCGTTCTCCATATTCCCATTTAACGCCTGAGATTACGTTCTTTTCTTAATCCCATATACTTATGCAGTGCGAGGAAATCTTTTGCGATAAATGGATGCACGGAACTCCGTTTGGGCCAAATAGTTCGTGAGATTTCCGACTTTCAGACGGTTTCAAGCAATTGATGAAGTCCTGTGCTAAGGTCTGCCCCATAGTTCACCAGATTCTGAAATTCCCCCTTCTTCCACGTCAAAACCGACTTATTTCAGCATTGTTCCGGCGCTATTCATGTCAAATGATGGTGCAATACCCGAAAGGTGCATTTAGACGTATTCCCTAGAGTCACCTCGACCTATTCGAAACACCAACCCACACACAACCATGTAAAGGCTAAATTAATGTAACGTCACGGTTTTTGCACTGGATCTATGGGATAAGCGAGCTATTTTTCTACCGTGCCTGAGTCAAATGTTTGCAACCTACAACCATTTTCTTTTCAACTACTCTCATTTTGGTAGCAGACCTCACTTTTGTAGTATTATTTATGTATTTGTCGTTTTGTGCCATTTGTAGATATCAGTAACCATTGCGTTCCTCAAATATGCACTGAGAAGTATATATTATTATTACTTGTAGCGCCTGTCTTGAGGCGGGATTTAATAGAGCCGCTTCTGTGATGCCATGAGAATCGGCTACTGTGTGAAATGCAGGCCAGCATATTCTACATTAAATGCCTTTACCACTCGCGAACCAATTTTTAGACTTCGTGGAGGCAAACGGGGGACAACGTTCTTTCAAAGTAGACATTCCAATGACCTTTCTGTTAAACGAAACAACACGAACGAGGATGAGTCAGAAGCTCATTAGCCATGCACACGATCTGCACGAACGGAAACTAAAACAGCGCCGACGACACAGTATCCCCCTCTGTTTCGCAATTCAAATATAATCCGTGAGCGCCTGCTGGTTTCCACTGCACGCAACGATTGAGCATTTTGCTGTTATGGTGGTTCGAGAGCGAACCGAGTTAAAAACAGCCATTTGAGCGCAAAAACAGATTTTCCAAATTTTCCATGAAATACTAGAATGAGTCTTGTGAAGGACGTTTAGAGATTCTATCCAGTACTTTGATTCATCTAAAATGAAAAAAATTGACTCTACATAAAAGTTGCCCACATTCACATAGCCGTTAATAAAAATGTTCAGTTTTTTAATACAAATATACCATAATGGCCTTCGTGGTCGATTTTGCGTCCTGAAACTGCTTGGATCAGAAATTTCCAAGAAGAATAAGTGGTCTCGCCTTGCGAAAACGATCAGATCAGCGCTGTTCGGGCACAGTTCCCAGCCACATTGAGTCTGCATTGTATATCACACAAAAAATCGAGGTGAATTCCAATGAGAGGTAAACCACAACTTTTGTGAGTAAACTATCTCCCTGAATTACAAAATAATATATATTTCTTAGCGCATATGCGAGAAGCGCGCTGAGTTACGCGCGATCACCGCAGATATATATGTAGTGTTCAAAAAGAGTCTCTGACTACCCTAAGCGAATACAGGCGTATTTCAGTGACAAAAATGAACAAATGCAACAAGACAGTTATGGAAGTTTTAGCAAGTTATGGGAATAAAGAGCTTGACGCACAGAAAGGGTTCATGAAGACCACCACAACATTCCAAATTGCCTGTATCCGGGAAACGTGGATATTCCGAGATTACCGTCGGCGGCTGAAACGTGGTCGGTGCTGCGACAATGTTCGGAGTATAGCGGAGCTAAGAATGGATGAAACCCGTGTAGTATTGTCAAGCAACTAAGCCTCAGGCAGAAGAACAGAAAGACGTGCATGCGCCACGTTTTTTGTTATTGCAAGGTTATTTTTGATCGATTCGAACAACATACAGAGATGACGTAAAAACGTTGTTGTACGGGAGTAGAGTATCGTCAGTGAACAAAACCAAGTAAATATACTCTACATATATAGAAAGCGTTCAAAAAATAATAATTAAACTGTAGCAAAAAGTGGAGCCTGCCGTCAGGTAAATTGTGTTCAAAAGACGCCTGTAATTTATGAAACTTTGACGCACTTGTCAGAAAAGGAGATATCTCGGTCGTTCCGCTGATTTAGTCTCAAACAAATGGGATGTTACACTAATTTACTTTCTAGAAGGTCTTGGGTGGACAGTTTTTTGAATAATTCAAGGTCGCTCTGAGAAGAATGCCAGAAAGCATCTTTGGAATGTTTCGTCATCAGGGGATAAAATTGGCGCCTGGAAAATGTCAATATATTTTGGTCAGAAAATCTTGAAATCCGGCGAACGGTTGGGCAGATTCCAACGCAGGATTTCGTCGATTCCTCAAAAAACGTCAAAAAGTTGAACATCTCGCGAACCGCTTAGCTAAGACGAAGTTCCGTGAGCTCAACCGTCGTAGAAAAATTTTATTCGTCAATGGATAATATGGGGACCGGAAACGAAAATGTAATCCTACGCTTCAAATAAGAAAATGTGGGGTTATAACAGTTACTATGATAAACAATGTGCTGGAGGAATTTTTTGAGAAAGAACTCATACGATATTAATATTTTTGTTATGATAATTGGAATATATAACCTTATTTACTATTTGCCGTGGCATTTTTCTATGTACTCGGGATTTATTCGGGCAAACGGAGAATTAAGTCGGCGGTTTGGAGAGCTGCACGAAATGTACGTGTGATAACTAAAGCTTACATGATGTCGTTCTGCTAGGCTTAGTATTAAGCGGCGCGTTCACAGTTCGAAAGGCGTTAGACAGCGGGGTGGCTATCTAAGTAATGCGCATACGACGGCGAAATGTTCCTCGGACCACACTCAAAAAGGTCATCAGGTGATAGAGTTTGAGAATAGACATTGTGTTTGTTAACGTAAGATAGCTGTCCAAACTTTTTTCAAAACGCTGAATGTTGTTACCGGCTTGGACTTGATTTAGAAGTTTATTCCAAATACTTTACAAAGAAGTTTGCACGTATTTTTTTCCGGGATATCAGGGTTGACAAGGTGGAACCCTTGTTTCTTAGACTGTATGGAGAGCTGTGTTGTAAGTGGACGGTAAACGCTGTGGTGATCACATCCAGATGGATTGGTTTATACAGTAGAGTCAGGTTCAACTGTAGTCTACGCAACCAAAGTTGGTAAATGCCAAGTTGTTCACAGCGTTGTCTCTAAGTGAGCGAAAAAGATTACCCTAATAAGCTTTCGGTAAACGATCGTTGAGTTTTTTCTAACACAAGCCTATCAGACTTGCGTAGATGACAGTAAATGAGAGCGCAATACTCGAGTTGAGGTCGAGCACACATTTTTTAGAGCATCAGCTTCGACGCTGGTAGACTGAACGTCTTTTTGATACAGCATATTGTTCTTTGAGTTTTTGCTACCTGGAAGCGTACTTTTTAAGAGAAACTGAAGGAGTTCGAGTACCGTATTCCTAGGTCTCTGACCAAAGTGGCTGTATCAATATTACAACCATCTAGTGAGATGGAGCCATTGGGTAATTTACAACCATAAGTGAGGATGTTCGATTTGTTTGCTGAGAACGGCATCAGCCATATTCTGCACCACAACTGCAATGACGCTGGGTCCTGTCGTATATTTTGTAGACAGAAATTGATGTTACAGCCTTGGTGGAATGTGTAAACCATTTTGATATCGTCAGCAAACAAAAAGGGCTTGCCATGTGTAATAACGTCCCATAAGTCATTTATTTACATTAAGAAAAGCAACTGACCCAAAACGCTTCCTTGGACCACCCCACTAGTTACTGGTTTTGGTGTTGCGTAGTGCCCCCTACTTTGAGTGTTTGAGTGCGACCTTCAAGATATGACGACAGCCAACTATACAAGGGATCTTGTATGCCAAACGATGCTACTCTGATCAAGAGGCGCTTATTAGACACACGATCAAAAGCCTTATGCACGTCAAAGTGTATGATGATTACCGTATTTCCTGCGTCAACGGACGTCGATGTGTGGTTTATGAACTCCGGCTGAAATGTCATACAAGAGCGTTCACTAAGGAAACCGTGCTGTGAAGGGTTTATAAGGTTTCGTGTTTTTAAGAACCCGACTATGTGTACCATTATTATCCTTTCAACCATTCTCGAGCAGATTGACATGTGGTTGATGGGACGGTAGAAACTAACGTCCTGCCTTGGACCACTCTTGTGACGAGGCACAATGATCGAGGTTTTCCACTGAGGAAGGAAGGTGCCCGATGAAGGTGATAGGTTGAACATATTGGGTAAGAGGATGGAGTAAGAGGATGTTTAAACTGTTCCACAGTCAGTATTCCCGGTAGAAACCGGTCGACGAAAAGTCGTTTCAAAGACCCTTGCACCTGACGTTATCCCGTGGTTGTTTCTATCTGCGGTGCATATGGCTTGTTATAAACATGGGTGATGCCTTCCAATGCATCATTGACAGGTTGCGTACAGTTCAGTTTATCGCTTGTTGATCAAGCTTAAACGCATAATGCTATCTCTACCGAGAATGATACTCGCTCATCCCACGGCTAATGACCCATTTTGGTGGTAGTTAGTTCTCTGACAACAACACTGATTCTCATCCGCATCATTTTAGCTGTAACTCCTTGTCATGGAAGTCTATGAGTGTGACGGGTGTTCTGTGTTCGTCAGCTGCAGACTTCACTGATGGTATTCAGTTGGTCTCCCTATTTTTTGCAGGTCCGTGTGTGCCCTTTGGTGTCCCTGAATGCCATCCCGAGGGCTCTATGACTGTCAGACCACGGGCATCAGTGTGGGCTGATTTTAATGACATTTCGGCGCCGGACGACTACTATTGCTGGAGGGTACATTGTACTGTTTGTACCTAATATTTGGAACACGGACTCCCAGCATTGGTCTGACTGCAGTGGAAATAAAGGTTGAATGGAGTTATAGGCGTTGAGTCCGCTGGCAATTTCGTTAAACTTTTCTGCATTTTGCAGGATCCGATTTAGGTTGGGATGCGTGCAAACACGGACGCTGTTTCGTATCCAGCTAACGCAATCAATACACCTCGTACGTTGAGGGTGGATTGTCCCGGTGTGCGGATGTAACGGTATCCTCGAAGTTTCCACCTGAGAAAATGGTGGAATAGCAGCATAGCGCTTCTCAAACGGTCCAAGCACAAGCTTAGGTTGATATAACTCGTGCGTGCCCTATCAGAATTTTCCGTAGTTCATATAGACTGGACGATGCAGGTGTTAGTTGGGACTCGCGCTGCATATTCAGGAGTTTTTCTTAACTTAAGTCGCCTGGATGGAACAGCCACCGGTGTGGACGCATACTCTATACTCAGTTATTTTCTTCAGCTTGACTGCAAGTGAAGAAACTTCTTGAATTAAGCTATATAAAGCCTTGGTAATAGATCAAGATTAACTTGTGTTGCAGAGATGATTTGCCGCGCACATATTTCGAATGGTCGTGTTATGACGCGCCACTGATTGGAAACATCAGAAGATGGCGGGCTTCAAAAGAGGGGAGCTCAGAAGTTAGTTTGGAATAAGGGAAAATTCGGACAACCATGGTCAAAATCTCAGCGAGTCACGAATATATTTTGCACAGTAGTAAACAAAGTGGGCGTCATCACGCTGCTCCACAGTGTCACTCTCTGCAAGGGAGGCTGGCAGCCACCACCAGTAAGGTTTCGAATGTGTGAATGAGGGCGATTAGCGAAAGGCGGATGAATGAACTTCGGGGACATAACCACCGACTATTTATCAGACACTACCTCTATTAAGTCATCAGTCAAACCAAGCACACAAATGTTTTGATGATGGTTAATGAGGACCACTACTATTCATTCAGTCTCACTATGGTTCAAGCAGTACTAGAAAATGCGTTGTTTGTATGGTGAGAGAATGCGTTGACTTGTGACAAGGTCATGTACGTCAGACCTTCAGAGTTTGCGCTCTATGAAATAACTGATCCGCACAACTTTCTCCATTGATTTGCGAACTTCCTAGGTGTGTACAGCTTCGCACCCACAGAGGTTGCTCAAGAGCCTTCCAGTACACACTCAGGAAATTTCCAGTTTACTCATAAAATGGTCATGCTACGGAAGAGAACACAGTGCCATAGTTCAGTTTCTGAATCGTTCGCTGGAAGAACATTTGGCTCTGCCGGAATGAAATACATGTGAAGGTCTCCACATTGCTTTTTTTTGCTTGCTGGCTTTTTTTTGAGATGCGAATAGTTCGTAATTAATTTTCAAACCACGCGCTTAAAAGTTAAAAAAGGGCATGCATGCGGTACAATAGAACATAATATTACTGGATACATTGACAAAAAATGTTCAGACCTCTAGCTTGTCATCCTGTAATGGCATATACACATGTTGTGCGGCTTTCGAAGTCCGTTTACATAGCAACGGTTTATGGTTCGTCTAGTGATCAAGCGGGCGGACGTTGCCCAGTTTCTCATCGAAGTCCCTGGAAGTACGTCTATAGATGAGCTCATCACTTTGGTTTGTGAAATTTACAATGGCTATCTGAAAATTGGTCGAATTTGTGCTGAAATCGATGAACTGTCTAAACACGGGGTCACCTTACCTCCGAATATGCAGGTTATATCTCATTGACTGCGGTTTTTGATTCTTTGTTTAGGGACTCACTGAAGATCAAATCGTTGATCTCAAGCTAAAAGATGAATGGGGCGATAAGTGTATTCCTAGTGGTGGTTACATAGAATGTAAAGATGAAATTGGTCGAAGAAACGGTAGAGGTACTAACACTTGCACTTTTCGTAAATTATTGTATTGATAGCCCCGGGTGAAAAGATGGCTGAAGTTCTGAAAAGGACGGTGGATGAAGCTAAACAATTGACCAGTCGGGACCTTGTTAATCGTGATCAGTGCATGAATAAAGCAACCGTGAATGAGGCTCTAATGATGTTGCGCGGAGCAGTAACCATTGTTTATCCTATGGGATTACCTCCTTATGATCCTATCAAAAAAGAGTTGGATAATGAAGAGGATCTAAGTGGTACTCAAGTAAGCGTACCTGTTTCGTGTATTTATCACCGTCAGACCTAAGACTGACACGTGTTAGTTTTGTGATCTCACCATGTGTTTGCAACAGAGTTTGGAAGTATAAGAATTTAATTTTAGTCTAGCCTGGGACAAACAGCAACAACTAAGTTAAGAGGTGGGAAATGCCCAGCCACTGGGCAGCGCTGGGAACTGTACCAGTATAAAGGGTGTTCAGCCTTCGCGTATTTTAAACAACAGCCGAACGGGAACAAGTAGAACGATCTCGAGGGGCGTTGCAATAAATGGAAATCGTTGAGAGAACGCAAGCATCCTCTGAGTAGAATGATTTACGTGACTGAAGGTAGCCACCACGTGCTCACATTGGTGCTGCTATAGCAGGCTTACTTCGAAGCATCCGTGTGAATTATTCGAGCAGAAATGTGTGGCTTCAAACTGGAAGCCAAACGGTCGTTTGCCACCACGGGACACGATATATTTCGTGTTTTTAACCATGATAACAGTGGGCATCTGAGCAACGGCTGACCGCTTATTCTATGAACCTCATTGCGTTTCGGCAACGTTGATGCATTATTGTTTGTTACTGAATTGAGTTTATCATCAGGCTTATTATTCCCTATTTTTCACGTCTTCTCCGTCTTCTGTGATCGGTTATACCAACATAACGGATTCTTTGTCGGTGGAAGAGTTGATAACAATACATTAGGCTTGAATAAAAGCAGCGTTTCATCAACTTGTCAGTGAGGAAAATGTCTGAAGATTGAAACACGCTAGACTGGTGAGTGACGTCACGCTGGATCAACTTCAATTTCATGACGGTGTCGTAAATTGAAGATTGCCTCCGTAGCTCAGCAGATTTGTGCTTCCGTTTCTTTCCTTACAGTTTCACAGCTGCTGATACAGCTCTCTAAATGCGCAAACCGGTCAGCGATCTTTTCTTTTTTGTCCCACATAAAGTCTGCTTAATCACAACAGTCTTGCTGGTGCACTGTGCATTTTGAGGTTGACAAGCGCATTTAGTTGGTCGCGAAATTTCATCAGGTTTTTTTCTGTGCTGCCTGAAAACTGGCGTCAGCGTGGTCGAGACATGTCATTACTCCTTCACGTAGGAGGTCCACGCCGGCATCTTGGGTCTGTTGCAAACAGTCCTCCATTACTCTGTCAACGATAGAATTATGCAAGAATGACAAATTTAGTCGGCCCCGCTGTGTGCTGCATTTTGATGCTGAAATTGTCAGCCAGTTCACAGTAAACCTGGTGTGAATTGAACTGTGGGAGTAAGTCGCTGACAGCATGTTTCCATGTTAGTTCAGTGTACCCCTACGTTTAAGGAACCCTGAAATCATAAATCGATCGACTGAGTCGAACACAGTTTTGTAGTCGGGGAAAACAACCATTGTTGGTCTTCGGCACGTGTGGCGCTGCTCCAGAATTCGACGAAGGGTGAAAATCTTCTAAAATGATCATATCAAGGCTAGGCCTTGACCTTAGAAAACCAGTCAGGCCCCAGCAAAAGGCGCCCTTGATGGTGATGTCGTTGTAGTCGGTTGGTATGTAAGCAGAAAAGAAATTTCTAACGATCTGGCATCTAGAGCGATCATTAACAGAATCTGCCGAACGGATGCACAGAGTCAGCTGCTGCGGTCGTTGTACTGAGGACAATATCTACTGCAGCCTGACTTTTAGCGGCGACCCCAGCACCGTCTGACCTTCTCAATAAGTATTGGGTAGAGGACGCGGATGCTATTGGTTCGATACGTTCACTGCTGTTCTGGACTGTAGCGTTTAAAATGCAACTGATGTCGGTCCCCAACGAGACTAACGTTTGAACGAGAGCGACATGCTCATCCATCTGTTTAAGGATGTGTTGTGAACACCTGTGTTAACCCGCAGTCTGGACCTGAGCTCTGAGCGAGGTAAATCGGCGACTGGATGGTAAGAGGTGAGAATTGTCAGCACAGTGTTATGAATAATTTTCTGTTATGGAATGTGTGGCGTAACATACTAAATATGAAGATGGGAAAAAGCACGAGGGCTAAATGTTAGAGTCAGTAGCAGCACGTTCCCGCCTATTCACCCTATCACACAGTGACTCGGTTCATGTTAAATGGTTCGTACAGTATAGACTTAAGTGTTGTGAATATTCATGATTGTAGGTGGGCTGAGATACTGCCAAAACGCCTTGCCATAGACAAAAGAAAGATTGAGATTACCAACCAAAACCTTTGCCACAATGCTTCGGGTGGATAGCAGTGCTCTAGAAGTTGTACCACATTCCAGCCTCCAACTTAAAGGGCCGCGAGGTAGCAGTTTGTCAGATCTCTTCCTCTTGGTCTGCCTGGCATGATTTACTCCGTCTTATTTCCTACACGCATGCAACAACTGGGAGTCAAGCACATCCAAACGACACTATATCACCCGCAAAAGAATGCGGTCACTGTACGTAACAACCGAACGGTCAAGGAACGGTTATCAACCAAAGGAGGCGAATGGGAGTCCGTGTTACCGCTGGTGTTATTGACCCACCGTGCGTCTGTGCAGACAAGCACGAAAAAATCTCCATTCCAGTTGATATGCGGTGGAACCCTTCGACTTCCGGTGGAACAAGATACTTGAATATAGTCAAAGTGCAGCGATTCCATCAGGGAATTGGTTGCCGATAGAGGAAGAGCTAAACAAAATCTGGAGGCTTCGCAGGTACACAAGGAAACAATCGGAAAATCACCGACTCAGAAAGGCTAGAATGTTCAACCTAGGAGAAAGTGAAATATTCAGATCATCGGAACACGGGTGCCAGTGGCCCAAGATCAAGAAAACTTTTGCCTAAATGAAAAGGTCCGCATTTGGTTATTTCTAAACGTTGTTCAGTGTACGTGACCAAAAGAGACGGCGAGACGTGTGCATGTCAGCGAGTTAGCAAATTGGCACGAAATGCTGGCGTGGCGAACCAGGAGACGATCAATAAGCCGGGAGACAACATTGTCAGTCGGAGAGGATTCGTCAGCAGATGCACAGGAGCCGAGTAACCTCAGAAAGGGGAGGAATGTTGTATAAGATGTAACGTCGTTTGGGAGTGGTGTAGTGCGTACATTTGGGAACGAAATGGCAAGTGTCAACAACATGGAGACGATGGACCAGAAGTGACTATGGGAATAGTGTGTACATACAATTGAGGAAATGCTACCAGGGGGAATGACTACGTAGTGCTACCTAATGTCCGTGAGTGCGTGTTAGTCGCGCAAATGGGTGTACCTGTTCGTGATCCTATGTTTTAACGTAACCTGCCCGGGAGCTTGTACAATAAGCAACTTTATAGGCGAAGCGTCTTTTGCAGTCACAACACCACGATCGTAAACCGAGGTGTTGAAAGCGCACACACATTCTTTATGCTAGCGGAGCATCTGTCTTATCGCACACCGCACGGCATAGCTGGTAACAGTTGAAAAATATCTTAGGATGGCCAGCGATGATGTGGCAATGGAATATAAACGCTTGGATCACCGCATCTAGCAAGGCCGGTGTGTGTGTGCAACCGTCCACTTCAGTAAATAGGAGCATCATCATCATCATAGACAGCAATACATCAGTGGTTCACACTAATGGTTAACTGCCACACAACCATGAAGAAAAAGCAAACCTTACATAGGAAGACAGAAGGGAAAAAAGGGGACGGGAAGGGACTAACTACTGAAAATGACTACGTCCATATTCACACATTCAACATCAAGGTGCCTACACCTTGCAAACAAACAACCGAGCTGCAAGTGAGAGTAAGGCGTCATCAGCGAGACAGCTTCTTTACGGCTTTCACTGCCTCGCGTCATTAAATGCACTGACAACTCGGCCAAACAACGACAACATTCACGCCACTGAGCTCGATTAGCCGCCATCTCACCTAGAGTCTCCAACCACCGACTCTGTGAGTCGCGAGGGCCCCAGCCCGGGAGACGAACTCGATCTACAGTGGCTAACCCCTTGATGAACGACTTCAGTTCCCTACGCCAGGTCATTATCTGGCCACCTCGCACCTTACACCAGTCGGTCGCCGTGTCAGCGAACAGTGCTCGGTGTGGAAGACGACTAGCTGGCATCCTTAATAC
>QNGE01000581.1:153036-180896 GCA_008508345.1 Paragonimus westermani
CCAGACCTAGACAGGAGAACGATTAGGGTTCTCAACCAAAGCCTTTGGCTCAAAAGCCTGTACCGCAAGGCAGCGGGTGGGTGGCGGTGTACCAGAAATGGTACGTTTTTCAGGAAGAGATGCCAACCATCTTCCAACCCCCAACCTGGAGGACCAGGAGACTGTGGTTTGTCAGACCTCTAACTGTTGGCCTGCCTGGTATGAGTAACTCTGTCCAGTTTAGCCCAAAAGGTCATCGAGATGCGCAAGCCGTCACACCACGTCAAGGTCCAGTCTCGCCGTGACGGAAATAGGAGCGTCCTCGAACATGATTGTTTGTCGTATTCAATATTGGGTTCGTATCTGATCAGTTTCCACTGCCACACTCCCAGTGCATTTCATGTATTCGTGTTTGTTTGTTAATTTGTTGTTTTGTAGATCACTACCAAGATCACAAGTAACGGGAGTTATGGTCCTCATGAGTGCCACCCGAAACTGGAAGTATACACCTGTGCGAACCTATTAGTGCGAACCTCTAATAAGGCGTTTTGTTGTTTGTTCCTCGATATCGGCGACCTACGTTATACTTGACGATTACCGGCTGTTTGCTCTGTTACTGCTTCTCATTTCATTGGACAATTTCAGTTTTCTTGAGTGGGGGACTGGTTTTCACTTGCGGTTAGGGATTAGTCTGCTTTATTTTCGCATCCCTGTCTTCAAGTTATTGTTGGTCCAAACAGTCACATTATCTTACGGTCGTTCACATTCTCTAAATTGCTCCTGTTGGATCGTGCACTAATGGACTATTGGTTGAAGTTCGTCATTTTCCATTCTTTGACTTTACTGCTTGTTGGGGTGTTAGATCATACATCGGATAGGGACGATTTTGATCGAGAGTCGCTGCCTGGTTTGGTGAATTCGTTGCGGCCGTGTTATACTTAGTTGTACGTGTAGCCGTGTTTTACTCATTCACTTCATATCGTCTCCCAATGCCGAGCGGTTTGGTCTGCACTAAACCTGGTCCTATGGAATATCCTATAGGCTACTTTGATCGAAAGCTTCTCAGCAATACAGGATTGGGAACGTTTTTGTTTTTACGATTAGCATATTCTAAGGCAGAAGGTAAACAACGTGGGAACGCACCTAAGGGCTGATCAACAGGGTGCACAAGCGAATGGATGCATTCGTCTTTGCTAAAGTCGGCACACCTCGGTGTTAGCATGAAGGAACGAAAACGCTGCCGTTCAAGACAATCTCATACTGACTGCATGGTTGTTTTTCGCCCTGTCGTGCGTTGCTCTCGTCATGTAGTATTCGGTCTGGAGAAACTGTGATTTACTAGCCGGCTAGCGTGGAAATCTGTGATTAAAAGAATCACTGGTATTCAGTGGATTTGAGAAACATTGAACGCACCTGCCTATAAATACACCGGATCGAATGCGCAGATGCTGTCCAGTTCTCACTCATTGAGATTCCAACCGCTCCTATCATTTTTCCGTATTCGATAACGTGTACCTGCTCGTATTAAACAGTCTGGTGGTCTGAAGCTATTTTCATCATTGACATTTGTTTTGTGTAGCTTCGCGTTGATTGCCTTCACGTGCTGCATCATTTCTTGTTGGTCTTTTCTCATACACGACTTAACCCCTCTTCTTTCTGTTTCTCAGAGTAGTTCGTTCCTGACAAAGAACTCTCGCATCGGTGTGTAACAGTAATGTCCTTGGTATTCTAAATTCTTCACTGGATATAACGGTTAATGCGCCTTTAATTTGGAATGAAACGGATAATATGGACACATTTGTATATCGGAGGGCTTACTTTCCATATAATCGAGCCCTAGGTACTGTTTGGTAATAGCCGTACCAGTGGTTCTATACTTTTTTCTTCATGGTCAGATATTTTCCATTGAACTTTGGGGGGATTATACCGTGTCTTTACACGGCTACCTGAAATGATTAGCATTTTACTGGTGCCACCTCACTATCCTACGTGTGCGTATTGTTAGCTTTGGATTGGAATGGTTGATTCTGTGACCCTGATACCATATGTCAGGTTTCTATAGGCTGAAGCAAAACGAATTTGGGGTCGATCTTTTACTGTTTGTCCAACGCGCAACTGGCTTCTCGTCTTTGGAAATAATGCCCACTGAAGCAGATATTTCCCATGGTTACGAAGATGTCAGTCCGCAACATGGCATGGAAATGATGACCGCGGGTTGAAAGAGGATATTTGGAGTGATTCTGTCTGGTTTTCAGCAGCCCGACGCTTCGCAACGAACGCTTTGTGTCATTGAAACCATCATCTTTTGATCTACTAGCGTATTGTGATGATGTGACGCGCACTGACAACCTTGGTATTCGTATATCGGCTGTCACTATCCTTAACATTCCACAATTTGTTGCTTACTTTTGTTCATATGTATTTGTTAGCGCGACATTATTGTAAGGCTGTGAGAACCACCAATGTATGTCTCAGTTGAGACACCGCATATTAGTGGCCCACCTGTTTTTCAATGCACTAGTAATTACAAAAGAATGCGAATTAGTGCACGGGTTCGTGGAATATTTGTCTTACGTTTCCGCATATACCTCCATTATAAACTAGATATTGGTCCTGTGAACAGAACTGACATGTGTCGAAACTTTGCACAGTTGATCAGTTTGTGTTGTATCACTGGTTGTTGTGGTGTGACTGGAAAATATGTCATTCGGTTTATTATCACCGTACTCTGATTTGAGATCGTGGTAGAGATGCAGTAACTGAAAAAGTGTCTTCCGATTGTCTAATTATTTTGCGGTCGTCGTAGCGGCTGCTAGGTCACTCTTCGGGGTCGACTTTTGTGTTTCCTTGACACACAGTAGGCAACATTGAAGAATGGACCAGGATCGGTGAAGTGATTCCTGTTGATGAAAGAAGCGGTGGTGGAGCTGTTCATTGACAGTACCTTTTGTTTTTCCATTCGCCTGGACAGTCATGGTATACTATATTGTGCAAACATCTGAATAACAGCAAATCGACCCAACCTGTATGTGGTTCGAAGCTATTTTTCGGCTGAAAAGATGTGCAAGGCTGACTTAAAAAGTTCAGTTTATCTGCGGACTGTTATTGAGCTTCTTCAGTTTTGTATAGACTGTTCAAGGAGATGCACTTTTCTAACACCAACGTGACCGTCTCTTCCATTCACAAGGTTTATGAGCGTGACAAAGAAAAATTGTGCCTCGAGCCATCGCCTACTGCAACAGATTCCTGGAGCAATCTGGAAAAAACATTTACTAGAGTAAATAAGCGTTGGCGGGGCTAGGTTAAACGGGAGGTCTGGACAGGGCTTGAATGCAAATACGTCGTTGGCTGTATCGCATCGCTATTTTCGATATTGTCTCTAACCAGAGATTTTAGAGCTGATGAGAGCCCTAATCGGATAGGCAACAACTACTTACTTTACTGAAGTGGACCAGTCAGGTCCTTCATATTTTGTGACCACGAGGATTTGTCCAGCTGTTGGTGGTTTCAGTAGGTAACACCTAATGCGCCGAACAATCAACTAACGGAGTGTGTGACCCAACCGTAGCAGACTATACAAGATGAGCAGCCGGTCAATTGATAACGTATTCTGGATTTCTTCAATTTCTCTCTGGCAAACGGCCGCATCGCTCACGCCACTCATTTCGCTTGGTGTGGGCGAATCTGCGGAAAGAACAGTGACCACACACACGTTTATTGATATATTCATCGCGAGCAGACCACGTTTCCGAACCATAGGGCAAACAGAAGCACACCTAAGCACTGTATATCCTTTCAGCTACAACTGGACGTATTTTAGACATCAGCTGTCGCAGGTTGGCAAAGGCAAAGGTATTTGCGTGACACTTTCCACAGTCTCAAGCGGATTGCTTGCAATGAAGTGAGTGCGAGAATACCTCAGTCCTTATTCAGCACCTTGCACTGTGCGAAACGCATACCATACAAACACTCGCGGTCATTTATCTTGTTCATCATAGTTTGCATGTCTTCGGCAGAAGGGTTAAGTAAGGCAGTGTCATCTACTTGCTCTACATCGGTCAACCTGACTCCAGGACGAAGCTCAAAACCAGTTTCGTTGGATCCCTAGTGTGCACCTGTCGGATTGACTTTGAACAATGCTTGTTTTTTCTGTACTTTTGCAGATTTCTGATGTTATATTTCGTTCCGAATGAAATGACATGATTGTCGACATATAAATGGGCTGGTTGCATAAATATGTTTCACTTTTTATTGCCAGCAAGTTCATTCTTTATTTGGAGATCTTTTGGTTCATCATGACTTTTTCTCAAAGACAGGGTTCACAATCTGTCTTTTCTTGTTGACTTAATGGGAATTCTTCATGCCTAGTGGTTCAGCATGTTGGATGGCCGACCAAAACCTTTACATAGATAGCGACTAACTAGATCATGTAGTGAGCATTCTGTTATATGACTAGTGTCCGACCTGCCTGGCCGCACTAAGATTTGTCCTAAATTATTGCCCTCGTGTCGCTGACTTTTGCCTATCGCATTTGATCACTTTTTAGGCATCCCAAGAGGTGATTCTAATAGAGGATGCCACTTTATGGTTTTCTGGGAAAGAAATGCTTCGTGGAAAGTTGATCTCCGACTACGTGGGTCGAAATGAAAAAACGAAAATCGTGGCAAAGTTGTCTAAACGTGGTGCCGGTGCGCCGGCGCGTGAACCGGTGATGGACGAGAAGCAACAGCGTGCCCTCATGGCCCATTACTACAGAAAACAAGAGGAATGGAAGAAGTTAGAAGCTAACGACGAGGATTCCTATCTCGATTCCGCTTGGGCCGAACCGGGCCAGTTGAAACGTCAGTTCCATGGTTTGACCAATATTAAATGGGGGCCGCGGTGATTAAGAGTTTATTGCTCACTCAATCGTTTTCTGTTACGGGGATGATGTTGAAATTGTTGGATGAAATCGGACCATCTGTGTTTTGTGCATGGTGTGGTATTTTGAATAGGTTTCGTGCTGTAAATAAACGATCTATTTGTTTCCTGACCATTAGATGACAATCTTGCCGATGAATTTTTTGTTTACTGTCACTGTTCCGTTACGTCTCATCAATCGCAATAAATACTACAATCGCGAATGGTTCGCAACGGTATTGTGGTGTTATCAACGTTGTTATTCATCACAACCATTTACAGAATAGCTGGTATAATCGGCACACAAAATCAGTAAAGTGGGTCTGAATTTAGTTGAGTCATCGTCATCATTACTAGAGAGAGAGAGAGAGAGAGCAGTACATCAGTGGTTTTCACTGATGCTTCACTGTCAAAAACAATGAGGCAAGGGGGAAACTCTTCACAGGAAGAGGGAAGAAAAAAGAAGAGGGAGGTAGGAAACCTAACTACTCAAAATAGCTAACTCTATATTCGATCATTCAACGTTAAGGTGCAAGTAAACAACCGAGTTACAAGTGATAGTAAGGTGCCCTCAGCAAGACAGCTTCCGTACGGCTTTCATTGCTCCGCGTCATTAAGTACACTCAGTCAAACAACGACAGCATTCACGTCACTGAGCCCGACTAGCCGCCCTCTCACATAGCGTCTCCAACCAACGACTGTGTGAGTCGTGTGAGCCCCAGCCCGAGAGACGAACCCGTTGTACAGTGGTCAACCTCTTGGTGAACGATTTCATTTCTCTACGTCAGTTCATCATCTGTCTACCTTACGCCAGTCGGTCTCAGCGTTGGCAAAGTGTATGATGTGACAGACGACTAGCTGTCATCCTTAGTAAGTGGTCTAGGCGTCTAAGTCTGAACGGAACAACTCGATTGCCAATCGTTATCAAATACCCGCTTCCTAACATCTTCGTTGCTTACTGTTTGGTGCCACCCAACGCGAGCGTTGGAACGCAGATATCGGTAGTCAAATGCGGGAAGACAGTTCACGTCCTATACTGTGATCGGCCGTTTCACAGCCGTAGCATAATACAGCCCTCACTGTTGCCTCATATTCTTGACCCTTAAGCTTCAGGGAGATGTCTCTCTGTCGTCAGAGGTGTCCTGGATAATCGAATACCACCCTAGCCCTAGAGATACGCGCTTCTATTTCATTCAGCACACTTCTGGAGCCGCTGATTCAGCTCCCCACAATTATCCAAATCGGTCAACAGCTTCCGTAGCTTCACTGTCCAATATCAAATCTGCGTAATCACAGCAATCTTACAGAGGCACTCTGCACTTTGAGGCTGCAAGGTGCATTGGGAATTGTTCAGCAGGGTGAGAGATAGCGTCTGGCATTGTTTGTGCTGCAAGAAAGTTACCAAAACAGCAACGGCTTGTCGCAAGCGTACTAAAGACCGGTCCGTCTTCCACCGGGCATTTTGTGAATGTGTTGCTGACAGTCCTCCATTGTTTCGTGTATGACGAGGTTGGACAAGAATGATGAAAGTGAGCTGCCCTGACGTACGCTGCTTACGGTGTTGAAACTGCCAGGAAGTTCACTGTATACCCTATCCTAAGCTGGAATATAGAAATAAAGCGCCGACAGTATGTTCACACAATTGGTCGGTATACATCTGCATTTAGGTGGCTCTGAAAGTGTTGATCGATCGACTGAATCGAACTTATCATTGTGGTCGAAAAACATGGCAATTGTTGGCTGGCGGAACGCATGACGCTGTTCCGTAGTTGTGCGAGGATTAAAATTCTGGTCAATGCACACCCGCCCTGGGCGAGCCCCTTTTTGTTTTTCCCCGATCTTTATCTTTCGAGGTGCAATGAGTCGACGAAGTATAATGGATGCCAGAACCCTAGTGATGACCGGGGTCAAGCTAATCCTCTATGGTTTTCACAGGAGCCCCTGACACCTTTGTTGAATATGAGAACTATTATTGGCGGTGCTAGCACGGAGTAATGGTTTACGTCATCCACACTTATTGAAACGTGAGCTGAGACTTGTATTAGTGCCTTTTCACGTTCTTTAGAAGGTGTTGGCACAAGACCATCTGATCTACCAGCCGTATGAGTAGCTAGCTATGATAAATTGGCTTCACACGTGTTCCGACCCGAGAATCGAAGACAATTGCCCGTAATTTTCGACCACATATGATAGCGCTGGCAATCAGTGACCTTTTGCTTCCCAACCAGAAAGTCTTGCATTATCTACTTAAACAGGTTTTCATGGTGTGAGCTCAGGCATATATCGACTACTGGACTCTCCTAGCTTAACTCTGCACACAGAACATTACTTGGCAAGTGGTGGGGTGATACATCTTTCATTTATTCCAGAGAACGAAGACGTGATTAAGCGTGCACTTGGTGGTCGACCACGTCGACCTTTCTGAATGACTTCAACGGTGTTCATCACTCACATTACATATATATATAATGTGAGTGATATATATATATATATATATATATATATATATATATGGCAATCTGCTGCGACCTGTTCTGGTTTGATAGACAGATTCTCATCCTAAGACGCCTGCCGTTTTCAAGTGGATCTGGAGTGAATTCGAATAGAACGTTTGTGACTCATCGTGTGCAGTGTGTTATGAGACAATGTGCTACGCAGAACGAGCGCGTCTGGTATCCACTTGTCTTGGTTCTATACTCATTATCACGGCGACAGTTGGATAGACTAGAAAATGTAAGTTTTCCAAATGCCCGATTGATTTTGTAATCCGTGGCTATGTACGGATTCGTTGACGACGTTGTTTTACCATCGTCAACCGAAGCACAAATAGTCGGCACGTAAACTTACTATGAATCAAGCTTTGGTTTGGAGCCAAGGGGGCAAAGCGGTGAAAATCAATAAAATCGGGTACAAACTAAAGCGAAACTGAGTTCTAAGGTAGTGGAATATGGCTTCTACAAGGCAGTTTCTCTTCGATTTCAACTGTCTCGTTTCATTAGTTTTTCGTACATCATGACCAACAGAGTTACACAGCAAAACAGGACTCGATTAGCTGTTGCATCCCTAACGTTTCCCATCATACATCATATGAGCTGTCGTGTTCTCAGCCAGGAAATGAACGCGACAGTTCGATCAACGTGGGACAAATTATACCAGGTATCCCCTTCCTTTCACATTCGTGTGAGGTTCGGTGAGACAGACCACCTTGCCGAATTGACCGAAGGCCGACCACCTAGGATGGTTATCAATAATACAAGACTGCCTGAATGCTCACGAAGAGTGTTGATTTAGTTTGTCGTTTTTTGTCTGTATATGCTATTTTACTCATGGGTTCAATTCAGCCTGGTTGATCTGTGCAGGGAAGATGTTCCTCACACTCAGACGCTAAGCAAGGAATGAATAAATGCGATTGAAACTTACACCATCCGGTCGGACTGGCGTGTTCAATGCATCATGCGTGTATAAAACATCACATTCTGCGGCCGCTCTACAATCCGTGTTCTGTTGGGTTACAACATAACTACGTTTTTGACCTGTACGATGACGGTGAAGGAACGTGATCGGTTCTTGAAGGAACGAGCCAAACTGATTGAAAAATGGTAAACTTTTTAAGAACATTTTGTATAGCACGATGGTTCCAAAAGTCTGCGCAAAAGTGGTTAGCCTAGGTAAACAGTTGTAGCAAAGACGTGGCTTTTGGTTGCACCGTGGGTGAGCCTGTTAACGCTTCCGTATCCTTTCGGGTACTGCGTAACCAGTCTGGAGATTCGATCTAAGCGTTACCGAATAATTTTAGTGATGAGGTGCTTTACGTGGTGAGATTCTGTGGGCAGTCTGGTTACTGGGGGTTTGCTTTACACTGCCGTGCTTTGGTGTCGTGTATGGAGGGTAGGCGGTTAAACATCCGCGCTGTACTACAGACGCACAGACCTTTCGCAAAGTTCAGACATGGCCAACTCGCCTGGGTGTGTATGAGATGCGTAATTTCATGTGCACACAATGGGTTGACCACGTCAGTCTGACTAAACGTTGTCTGTTGTGTACAAATGACATGTTTTGCGTTTGACTGATGAGAGTAAATGAACTGTTAAATTATCGCAACACATGTCTTCTTTCTGCACTGATGAATCAGTATGGAAGATTAATTCATTACATTTTTAATCCTTGCCCCTCTTTGTTCTCTGAATCGTGAGGTCGGTTTTGGTTGTAAATGAAGATCGGCCACCTCGAGGTTGTTTAGTGGTAGTGACACCGATTACTATCCAGATGTCCTCAGGTTCGAGTCAAAGCAACCTCGGGTTCCTGCTATCTCGAGTTTTGCAACATGCCTTTACCTTCCAGCCCGTACATTACCTAGCATGTTACACGTTGGCAAACGGTTCGTGTAATAAAAGTTGTTTTCAAATTAGCTGATTTTGGAGTGTGCTACTAAGTATATCCCAGTGAGTGTTTGCCGCACAGTTCTTGCTCTTATGTGTTTAATTTCAGAAGTACTTTTATTTTCAGTGGCTTCGATATCTAGAAAGCAGGTTTGCTTATGCAGTTGCGCATCGGTAATAACATCATCCTAACGGCATTCATGTCAGTACAGCCCGCAAACCACTTCCCAGTGACTCTTTCAGGTAAGCCTTTGGTGCAAAACAACGCACCAAACTGGCCTATCAGGACGAGTTAGCCGCACGGGGTAGGCACTTTTTCGCCAAATCAGTGTTGTTCACGCACAGCTCGAGTGGGTCGACCAGCTGATCTCACATTTTGTCACAGTATGCAAAGACTGGTGTATTGGAACGTGAGCAAATCGTTTGATGGGCAATTTATTTTGAGTACTAGCGAAAGGTAGGTATGTGATTGACTATTTCATGTTTTGCGTATGATTTGTTGATTAACAAACAATGAGCTCCCTAATTTGGTAGGCCATGTTAGCTCAGCCGCAGTCGTTCAGTAACATGGCGCGGCCTCGTGGTAGGGGTTAATATCCTCCCCTAAGGTTGTTTTTTGGAGAGAGGTGGATGATGAAGTGAGCCAGCATCAAATCTCAGAAGTATGCCCTTAGTAGATGGCGTATTTTTAACTTGGTTTGGAATAACGAGAAAATCCTCAATACGCAGTGTTGTTAATATGTCGCTCGACAGATCTGCTAATTAAAGGGAGACTCAGTTGGATTTCGGCTCGATTACGGAAGTAGCTTAAGCAAACGCCCTACCAACTGAGCTCAGCTGGTTCACTTCTTATCCCGGTTTAGCGTGGTGCATCTGCCACCGTTTCGAATCGAACCGAAAGGTAAATTTGTCGCAATTGGGGTTTGTAAATTTTTGGAAAAGTCTAAGAACGGTTACCGTGACAGCTTTTTTGTTATTGGCTCGGCTATCCTCGACTTCCAAATATTGTCGCCTCTAGTTCGCCGCCTTCCAAGAGAAAGCTTGGAAAGATGCAGCTGAAGCGTTTATGACGTCAACTGACTATCCACAGATGTTTAAAATCATTTTACCATTTATGCGGACAAGTGGAGCAATGAGAGCGCGGAAACCAGCAGAATGCATTTCGCATCGTCTTTCTTTTGATTGGCAGTAGATTATTACACCTGTTTTTCTACGAAATCCTGCCCCGTGCGTTGCAGTTCATGCTCCAGTGTGCTCTTTTACCCTTTCTGTCAGTTGGAATTGTACCTTAGAAGAGAGATGTAAGTCGGATTCTGCCCACTTTGTATCTCACCTCAAAATGCGTCACCTCGCCTCATTTAGCTGGAAATCGATATTTGACTGTAGTTGCGTGCTATTTGATAGGCTTCCATGTAGACTGCCTACTGACCAACCTGGAACGTAATTTGCGTACGACTTGAGGTCAAGTTGTGTGAATTTTTAAGTTTTTTTGTTTTGGAGTTAATGTGAACTTTACAACACCGACAACGACAAGGTTCAGCTCGCGCACATAATGCTGAAGAGGAGTCATTTTTATCATATTCGGCGCTTTATCCGTGTTGCTCGTGTCTGGTGTTGCGGGATGTTCACTGTTGAGAGTGCATAATGTTGTGATTGGTGAACTACCATCCAAAGCTGATAGATAACTTCGGGTGGAAGATAGAACACTAGCTGTTGACGGTTCAGTGCCATAGTCAGATCGAATGGCGTGGCCGATTGCTTGGCCAGACTGTAAGTTAGAAAGGCTGCAAAGCAAAAGAGGGAGAATGAAGGACTGAAAATGAACTTTTAGCAATTTGACGAAATAATGTATGCCGGTGAGATTGTGTGCAATGTTGGCTAATGAATGAACAGTCATACGCAGCTTGCCGAAACTCAGTTCACTTATATAAACATGAAAAATATAGTCGGTACTTGCACTATTCATTTCTATCCATACAGATAACCACGAGGGTTTGGTGTGTAGTAAGCATGGCTCCGATCATTTGGGTGAGTCAGCGGTCGACAGTAGCTGGTAGCTTAAAGCCACAGAAAACCGACAATTTTAAGCTTGCATGTCACATCCTCTTGGAAACAACAATCTTCATTCTGTATATACCCACTAGTTTCCCACGGTAGGTTCAAATTCGAGAAGTCGTAGTATATGTCGAGCTATGTCAGGTTCCATTTTTAAGCGTCGAACATACTTGACTATTATTGCGAGCCACGCCTAGTTCCCTTAACAATGGGCTAGAGTGATTCATACATGTTTTTTTGTTTGAGTGCAATACCGTTTTACATGCACAATTTCGTGCACGAAACACTTCTCACGCTTGTGATCCTAAATTAAGGCCTGAAAGCCGATTAGCGCACCTTCAAAGTGCAAAGTGCTGCTTCAAGACTGGGGCATTTCCACCCCTACTTTCTTCATTGCAGGTAATCCGCTTGAGACTGTGGACAGTTTCACATACTTAGGTAGCACTATCTCGTCAGCCTGTAATATTGCTGATGAGATATCAGCGAGGATAGCAAAGGCACGAGTTGCCTTTTCCAAACTGCGTCATCTGTGGCGTCGAAAAGACGTTCGGTTGTCGCTGAAAGGAAGGGTCTATAATGCTTGTGTGCGTTCCATTTTGTTGTATGGTTCGGAAACGTGGCCTGTTCGCAAGCAAGATATCAACAGGCTTGCTGTGTTCGACCATCGTTGTCTCCGCCACTTGGCCCACATTAAGTGGGCTGATCGTGTGAGCAATGCGGCAGTTCGCCGGCGCGTATTCCGGAACGTTCGGGATGCGCGATCAATTGGTCAAGTAGTTACGTTGCACAGCTTGCGATGGTTGGGTCACGTGCTCCGTATGCCAGCTGAGCGTTTACCGTACCGGGCATTATATACTGAGGGCACTAGCGATTGGGTTAAACCGCGTGGTGGTCAAGCAACAACGTGGTCACGAAATATGAAGACCTTGACTGCTCCATTGAGCAAAGTGGGCAGGCATCGCCTGCCTGGATGGGGTCCTCGTGATCACTCAAACCGTTGGTTAGAGACGCTATCCGAGATGGCGGTGTGTCGCAGTCAATGGCGTACCTGCATCCATACTATTTCTAGTTCTTCCATTTAGTCTTCTTCGATCTTTGTTGTTCTTCGTAGTACCCTTTCCTTTTAGGATATTCCACGTCACTGTTGAGGTTAGCGGCGGCACGAGCCACAGTACCTTTTGGTCAGGCTCATGGCTGTTTTGATGATGATGATGATTAGCTGATCGCGCAGTCAGTCGGATAGATTTCTCCACTTTATTTTACTGTACCGATTCTGTTGGCTGGTATGCTTCGTGTCATAACTGCGTGATTAGTGGGCCGTCATCTCAGCGATATTGTGGTGGATAATCAGGCCGGAGGTGTGGGTATTCCAACGCTCGGCGAAATACATCGACGCGGGGGAGGCACGTCCAAAAGCCCGCAACGAACGGATCGGGGACGGCGGGGGCGACCGGATGAGTCATCGCTCGACTGACTCGGACCAACGACCGAGACATGGTAGGCAAAAGAGAAGGGACCACAAAGTTGAAGGCGTGATTATTCCAACACTCGCAGGAATATCGCGGCGCGGTCGTGGACTACGATCAGGGGCCAGCGTAGGTGGATGGAGGAGAACAAGAGCAACCGGACGAGCCATTGCTCAATGCAATCAGACCAACGGGCCGAGAATGGCAGGCAGAAAACCCCCCGATAGACGGCGCCGATCACGCACATAAACCAGGCAGAAGTGCACACGATGCGTGAGCGGAAACCGGGGGTTGTCGTAGTCCGGAATGATGACTCATAAACGCGAGCGCGCGCATGGCATGATAGCTAGCATATTGGACAGTAAAGATTGTGCTTTGTTGGACGCCTTTTCGCTACATTGGTGCCGTGCCCCGAACACAACGCATTGAAGTTGCCATGGCCAAGCCAATTCGCGGATGGAAACGTGGAAGAGTGGCTATCGGAATTCGAGGCGATTGCGTCGTGCAACGGATTGAAAAGCGAGGCACAACTGTTGACGGCATTAGGAACACTGCTCACCGGACTGGCGAAAGCCGTCTAGACTTTGCGCAAACAAACAAATGCCGCAACGTCGTATCAAGAAACACGGAGCGCACTGACACAAGAGTTTACAAAGGAGCAAGACCGACAACAGGCATTGGATCGGTTTTATAGTGCGGGATTTTGCGATGCTCAGGACCCACTGGTTCACTATCAGCACTTATTACGACAGTTGACATTGGCCCTACCTGAGGCAGATGAGAAAACGAAGGGTAGATTGGTGAGGGAACGGTTCATCCAGAGTTTGCCGCCGGAGTTGCAGGAGAGCGTTCGGATGGCTGAGTCTTGTGGTATCACGGACATCGAACGGCTTGTCGGAATTGCACAGCTCCAACCCATGCGGACGCAAGTTGGACGACTGGAAGTCACAGAGCTCGAAAAGAAGTTGGAGCAGCTGAAGAAGGCAGTAGAAGGGTTGTAGATGAATGCGGAAGCAAGAGGAGGACAAGTTGGACGAGCACGTGAACAACCTCTCCGTTATAATTGTTTTGTTTGTAATGGGGTGGGACACTGCCTGCCAGTGCCTTAACAGACGTCTTCATCCTTGTTTTTCGGTAGTAACGGGTTATTAAGGGGTGCATCCCATGAGTGAAGGTTTTGATTGAGGGGGAACAAAAGAGTGCGATAGTATATACGGGAGCGGGTGCGTCGGTTGCAGAAAGAGTCCCAGGGTTGCCCGTTAAGTCCGGTAATTGTCATGTAGTTACGGCTGGAGGGGACGGTGTTAAAGGTACTGGGGACTCAGAATGTTGAGTTCCAGGTAAGTAGTTTCAGGCTACGTCACGCAACGTTAGTGTCTAACAATGTGAAAGAGACGATAATAGGCGCCTATCTACTACGTCGATTGAAAGCAAGCATAGATCTGGAGAGAAACTAGTTGCGTGTGGATGGCGATATCGTGAGGTTGCATCGTGAAGAGCCGAGTGGGCGGCGTCTCGATGAAGTCTCTGTCAGAGTGTCCGATCACAGCCATCAAGCAGTGTGTTAGTGGGTTTGCACACTTGTTTACTAACGTGGATGACCAATACGGATTCTGTACATGGATGGAACACACGATAGACTTACAGCCCGGTGAGGAGCGCAGATCAGTGTACCGGAGAATTCCATTCAAGCCGATTCCAGAGGTGGAAAAGCTGTTGAAGGAGATGCTAGAGAAAGGGATCATTCAAAGGACAAGCAGCCCATTTTCGTCACCGGTCGTGTTGACTAGGAAGGCGGATGAAACCTATCGATTTTGTGTCGAATTCAGAGAGTTGAACCGAGTGACGGTCAAGGCGTTCCCGATGCACCTGCACGAGTCTAGAGTACTATCCCTCATTGATTTGCGTTCCGGCTACTGGCAACTACCAATGGCACGAAAGGACAGAGCGAAGACTGCGTTCTGCGTGAGCTGACAGCAGTATGTGTTCTTTAGGATGCCGTTCGGTCTGTGCAATGCACCAGCGACCTTCAGACGTGTTCTGCTTCGCATTCTGGAGGGTCAGAAAGGAATAACTGTATACGGAGACGTCATCGTTGTGTTCTCCAAGACAGTGTCGGAGCACGTAGACAGACTGCGAGCGGTGTTGCGACGAATCGATGCAGCCGGCCTAAAACTGAGTAGTAAAAGTGTCAAATAGGCCACAGTTCAATCGTTTGCTTGGAACACACGGTTGGTAATGGAAAAATCCAACCACTGCCAGAGAAATTGACAGCCATCAAGAACTTCCCAACACCAAAGTCGAAGCGGCAACCGAGGCGTTTCCTCGGAATGGTCGGTTATGATTCAAAATTTACGCCGGGGTTCTCTCAGAAAGCATATCCACTGTTCCAACTGCTGAGGAAGGACAGGAAATGTGTACGGACCGAGGATTTGGAGTTGTTGCAGGCATGCGATGGTACCTGACGATCCCAAAACCGAACGAGCCATTGACACTGTCAGTGGACGCGAGTGATTTCGGAATCGGGGCCATCTAGACCACTGAAACGAGCGACATGGTTCTACTCAGTGGAGTCGCAAACTCGCGTACTCCTGAGATCATTACTATGAACTTATGGATATACAAACTAGACAGTACACCACCTTCGTGAATTTGACGGTAAACGATCCGTCGCCACCAAGTGAATTACACTAGCCAATGTTGCTACCACGATGACTAGGTCAGTAAGTACACTTAGGAGTGTTTGGGTTCTACAGTCGGCCAGTATCGGAAGTGCGAAAGTGTATCCAACATTGCTGAAATGTTTGATGTAGAAAACCAATGTACTCCAATGATAACAGTGTTTTTCTGTTCTGCCTCAAGCCAGCATTACTTAACTGGATCCAAAATCATGTGCTCTCATAGAGTAGAGGTGGGCGCAATGATGGTAGTGTTCGCATCGTAAAATGAGAGTGAACTTGTACGATATCACTGTGTTTACTCGACATGTAGAGCCTAATTTTAGACAGGTGAACAGAGGTATGTTTCGGAGTCTACATGATTTTAATGAGGCTGTAAGCTAGCTGCTATGCTGAGCTGCTCAGCCGTTTATCGATGCGATAATTTGTTCACATTGGATGGATCGTATACTGAGCGCTAACTGTGGGGTTGGACAAACTCATCGATGCTAAACCAATCAATGGTTCACGGAGGGCTACACCTAATAATTTATGGCAACTTGAGCGAACTGACATGTTAGCGCAGTGATCAATCCGGGTGACCTTATGGTCTATCATCAGTTTCCGTTGTGACGGGCATCGGAGCAGAAGCTGTCTAAGTGTCACACGTTAAAACAAACATGTTACAAACTGATCCTGGTCAATCAATGGGAAAGCCAAGACTTCGACACCAATTGCATTTTTTCAGTTTACTGATATAAGTTGAACCATGGAAACGGTGAACCTGTGGTTTGCTTTGTACCACAAGCCATTTCATTACAGAAGATAGCAATTCTCAACAATAGCCCGCATTGATGGCCTGCTGCTGGAATGATCACCCCGACATCACAAAATGCACAAGCAGCAGCCACTGTTGGTAAACGTCGTTTAACTTTTGGTGCTGATTAGTCGAAAATTTGTAGACGACGTTGAACGCGCTGGTTGGGCTGATGCTGTAATCTTCATTGACAATGTGTGTTACGATCACACAAGTGATGGACTTGAGGGCCTCGGTCTTCAGCTACAACCAGTGGGGGTTGTCGTTGCATCTGAACAAACGGGCGACCATACGAGCGATTGCTGGACGAAATCGGGCCAGCGGTTGAGAAATGGCAAGCAAAATACCCATGTCAGAAAGCGCCAGTCACCAACAAACCAACAAAAAACGTGCAAGTGGGAACCGCCGCTGCTTTGTGGACTGGAATTCTGCTTCATAGACGTGGGTGCACGCGCGGCATGAGAACGTGCGATTTGGACAATAAAGATCCTGCTTTATGGACGAAATTTTTCTATATCTTTACTTTCATATGTTTTGTTGTTGAGTGCAATTTGTCAAACATTCTGTCAAGGTTGTTGCCAGTACATTCGGGGGCATGTATTTCAACCTAGTTAGGTCTTATCAGCACCATGAATGCCAAGAGATAAAGCTTACAGGCTACCAGCAGATGAAGAAACCAAATCATAAACTGAAGACACTTCTTGTAACCATCCTTATTCGATTTCAGCAGTCGAAGTGATTTGTCGATGACAAAACTGAGCGGTCATCATCCGACAATGTGAATAACGATATGAAACAAAAGTAAACGCGTGTCCAGGATTTTATCGTCAGCAAGCTACGTGGCTCTAGTAGAGGTTATGGACTCCAGAGTAACTCACCCAATTCATCATCTTCAAAACCCAAATAAGATCCAAGCACTTGGTTAATGTGACGTAAATGATCCATTTCTGTTTCCAAAACCTGTAATACGATCAAACAGACAACAAGTTTGAAGAGGGCCATCACGAACATTGACCTAATCGGTTTAAACCATTGGAATTCACGGAATGGATGGATTTTCAGCAACATTAGCTTCAAAAATATCTATTCGTTTTCTCACTCAATAAGCATGTAATGGTGTTATCAGGTATGCTGACGCTTATGGATATGGTAAATATCATGTCTTTACTCGAGTTTCACTCTCGTTCACTAGTAGTGACTCGCCTTGTCACAGCCAGGAGTTGAAATCCGTCCACGCCTTGATTTAACGTCACATCAGGCACGACTGACCTATTGTATGCATACCGTCAGCCACGTTCTCCCCGAACATGGAAACGGTAACTGTATTGTAAACTACAACAGATGAACTCACGGTTAAGATTTCTGGTAAAGTTGAAATTGCATAACTCACTGAGGTTGTCGAACGGTGTTTTGGTTACTCCAATACCTTACGTTTCGGTTACAGCATGTATACTAATTAAAACGAAAAAGACCGGCACAAACCGGAGGCACGTGCTCATATTGTGTAATAATTGCGTTTTCTCATACTGCTAAGTGCTTACATGTAAACACACGAACAACTTTCTCAAGCCTATGAAACGATGGGTGTATGTATGTGTTACTCAACGTCTCGGTGTCAATTATCTGGTAGCGGTTTCGAATTTCTGACCACCGGGCTGACAATTGCTTAACTGTCAGTAAATCGGACTCATGAGGCTGTTAGTATAGTGGATAACGTGGAATAGGGAATAACGTATGCGGCAGCTGCACCGACCTCCATTTGTCGGCAAAGGCGATTGAAGGATTAAGCCACTACCGATTGATGATTGTAGCAAGTTGAAACTGGCGAGAGAAGAGACAAAGATACTAGAATATTTGATGTCGAGGGAACCAACTGAGACTGTCTGTGCTTGCTCAAAAGTTTACAAGCGAATTAAGTTCCACTACTCTAGTGCAAATGAACACAGTACGTGAAAACGGAATTGCACATCAACTTTTGACTACCACTGACGTCATTTTAAAAGAACAACGGTGTCATTATTAAGAGGTTCGTAGATTCACTTGAATTAGCTGAACTGGAATTCTCCGATGATTTGTCTTTCAACATAACAGGAGCTTTCGGTCGTTCAATCAACTACTCATGGGAGACAGGGTGAAACCGCAGTGAATACAACGTTCGAATTGTTGTGAACCTAGAAGGCGGATGGCATACACGTTGTTTATTTGGGAAACCAATACACGACTTAAGCGTCTCAACGGGATTACGAACAGAAACACTCATTTGCACGCCACGCTCGTCTGAGGATGCTCCATTCGCTTCGGACACCTGTCTTAGTTCCTTTATGTGACGAAAGCCATTCCATGTCATTCGGCCTTCCAATGATCTTCCCCGTATCTCTCCTGTACTTATCCCGCGATCATTTTGATGCAAGCTCCTACAGAATAGTTGTGTGAGTAGTATGGTGCGACCGTCTATCCTCACTACACTCCTCCCCCTCAACGATTGTTCCAGTCGAAATAAAAGGCGTTCAGGTTCTCTCCGTTTTCTCAACGATCTGCGTGCCGGTCTCGGTGCCGTTGACACACGTGGTAGTCATTCTCTTCTGATCGGAGTGTCGTACCATTTACAAAGCTGGCTTTCGTGCACTCGATGTTGAACTTTCTCATTCTTTATCAGATACATTGGGCCAGGACGTTCAATTACTACATACGGTCCCCTCCACTTTGACAGGAACTTCCTAGATCCGGGTCCGGTTGCCTCCGCGCTCCGCCGGTCTCGGTATTTAACCTTAGAACCAATTTCAAACACAGTCCTACGACCCGATAACCTCGCAGTCGATTGCTCCTTAGAAGCTTCTTGTGTGTTTTTTAAGTTTCGGTTAGCCGATCCCCGAGCTGCCGCTAATTCACGCGTGCTCATCCGTCGGTCTCCCCATAAACCAATCTCCTGGTCGACTGGCAATCGTGGCACGCGCCCATACATTAGCTCGAATGGCGACTTTTTCGTTGTCCCTTGCGGCGAACAGCGGTGGGTCAACAGAATCAACGGTAACGTTTCCTCCCAGCTTCCCGCTTTCGCAGCCAACCATTGTTTGATTGTGCGATTGTTCCTCCCAGTCAATCCGTTTGATTGAGGATGGTATGGAGTTGTGTGTATTTTCTTGATTCCCGAACGCTCCAAACAGTTCCGAAACTCCTCACTTTCGAAGCAGGGGCCTTGATCAGTCAATATGCTTCGCGGTATTCCGTGATTCGCTATGATGTGCTCTGTCACCGCCCTGCACAATGTGCTTGCGCGCTGATCGGGTATAGCAGCTGTTTGGATCCACCTTGTGAAGTGTTCGGTCATGACTGGAATGTATTGATTTCCGGACGTCGTTACTGGAAAGGGGCCCATCACATCCACTGACCACAGTTCTCCAATTTCACTGACCAGAATTGGTTGTGTGGGATACTCACTGGGGTGGTTAGTGTTCTTCACTAACTGACATTGTTGGCAGGCCCGCACATGATTGTTAACATCATTCTTCATTCCCGGCCAGTATGCGCTTTGTTTCAGCATTCCGTAGGTTCGATGACAACCCGTATGAGGCAGCTGATGACATTCTTTCACAATTATCGCCCTCAATTCCGCCGGTATGACCGGGACGTTTATTCCCTCTGGCAATTGGCGCATCAAAATTCCGGCACAATGCAGCCGCAAATCGGACCAGTGCATTCTGAAAGCTTTCAATTCCGGATTCACTTCGTCTTCTGGTGGTTACCCCCCCCCCCCGACAAGAGTCGGTCAATCCCCACCCGGATCGTCGTATCCATCCTCTGTGCTGCTTGTAACTTACCGGGGTCACTCTGCAGTTCGATACTGTTAACTCCGGTCACGTCCTTGTGGACCTCATTCAGGTGTTGAGTTCTGGAAAGCCAATCGGGCACACAGTTCTCCTTTCCGGCCACATGGCGAATTGTGTAGTCGTACTTCTGTATTCGTAACGCCCAACAAGCCAGCCTTCGTCGGGAGCCATTGCCGATTTAATCCACTCCAGCGGTTTGTGGTCGGTCTCCACATGGAAAAGTCGGCCGAGCAAGTACGGCCTCCATTTTTCCAAGGCCCATACGATTGCCAAACACTCCTTCTCTGTCGTTGAATAGTTTCGTTCAGCAGGACTCAGTACCCGACTGGCGTATTCCACAACACCGTCCTCCTGCTTCAGTACCACTCCAATTCCTACATCACTCGCATCCGTTGAGACAATGAAGCTGTGGCAATTTCGGGGTCAGCTGTCCTTTCTTAATCAATCGTTGAATCTCGACGAATGCTTGGTTGGCTTTCTGTGACTAATGAAATTGACAGTCCTTCCCCAGAATTTCGTATAAAGGGCTCGCAAGGTCATGGAAGTTTTTGATGAAGCGGCTGTAGAACCCAACGCGAACGAGACACTGTCTCAGCTTCCTCTTCGAAGTTGACACCGGAATAGTTTCGATTGTCAGCAGTTTCTCGGGCAGTGGTTGGACCTCCCCCTGACCGGCCTTGTATCGCCAGGTGGGACCTTGAACTATGATCCGGAGGCCGGCTGTCTCAATCTTCTGTAGCACTGCTGAAACGTGTACTGCATGTTCTGTCTCATTTGTGCTGTAAATGACGATATCGTCTCCATAGACAACAGTGTTGCTCACTCCGCCCAGCACCTTCAGCATCAGTCTTCTGAACGTGAAGGGGACGCGTGAGAGTCTGAACGGCATCCGCTGGAAGCGGTATTAATTTTCACACACTGTGAACGCTGTCTTATCTCGGTCCGATTTTCTGATTGGGACCTGCCAATATCCGAACCGTAAGTCCAACACTGTAAACACATTGACGTTCTGCAGCTTGTCAAAAATCTCCGCCACCGACGGGACTGTTACGACTTTATTGATCGTGATCTCGTTCAGCCGCCTGAAGTCGACACACAGTTGAAATTTGCCGTTAGGCTTCCTCACCAACAAGACAGGAGAGTTGAACGGGCTATCGGCGTCCTCGATGATTCCCTCCTTCAGCATGTCCTTAACTTGTCGTTCAATGTTCGGCTGCAAGTGCATTGGAATTCTCCGGGGTCCGAATGGCCGAAATCGTTTTGACTCTATGGGGATTTCGTGTTCAACCCAGTCACAATAGCCATATGGGTCCTGATCCGTAGTGAACAATCCCTGAAATGTGCGTACCACTTCGTTCAGCAACTGATCGTCACAAGTTGGCATTGCTCTGGGTACCTTCATCGCAATTTTTCCAACCTGGGTTTTGCGCTTTCTCACTTGAGGAAGCACCCCATACTTCGTCACCAGTTTATCATGCTTCAAGTCAATTACGGCCTCAACGCGGTCAAGAAAATCAAGATAGTCTGACGTGCTTTGGGGAGCAATGACGAACGGTTGTTTGACTACGCGACAATCGATTCGAACACCATATTTTACCAGACCATCAACCTTCAGAGTAAACCCACCGACCGTTCGGACTACCATCGCACACGGCCGCACAATCTTTCTTGTCCTCGGCCCAATCAATGAAATCGCGGGCCCAGTGTCAATCAAACAGTACTCCAAGCTACCATTGACTCCTAACCTAGCCTAAACTGCTGTCTTATCAACCGCCTCTGTTACCGGATCCTCATTCCCAAACAAAGAACAATCGACGAAACGTTTATTAGAGTACGACCTTTTCTTGCCGAGTGGGTAAAATCTTCGCCAGTGTCCACGTCTTCCGCATCCGCAACAGATGTCGTCACGGTTCTCCTCCTTTTCACCTTCAAAGCCGCCCCTTCCTCAGTCAACTTTTCCACCGCGCTTCGAAGATCATTCAGTTCACTCGGTCCGTTTGCCTCCACCTCGTTGACAGTCGCGGCATTTTCTGCTAGCAATTGTCGAGCTGCATCGGCCAACTGTTCCAGCGTCATGGGCTGTGTGATGAGAGCAACTCTGAGCTGATCCCGAACTGTTGGTGGCACTCCGTCCAAGGACTGTGCCGTCAGGCGTCGTTCTGAGTGTCAGGGGTCTTGACAACGCTGCCCGTATGGACATGGCGTGGACCAGAGCGTCGCTTCCTTGTCCAAGCCGGGCGCCCTTGAACCGTCTCATTGCTTCCTGGCAGTCAATGGGGCTGTCGAACTGGGCGATCAGCGGTTCCTTCGCGGTGGCACACTCCAGCTTCGCAGGTCCCCTTCGCGCCGCATCCAGCACCGCCTTCGCCCTGCCCTTGAGCAGCATCCGCAGGGCCGCCAGCTTTGCCCGATCAGCCTTCACTCCGACCGCCTCCGCCACGTCCTCGAAGTCCTCCAGGAAACTCCGAACATCCCCATCCTCAAACGGCTGCGGTCACGGGATCTTCATCCTCGTGTCCTGGTCACGGCACCAACTGTTGTGAACTTGTTGTGAACACAAGTTGTTTATTTGGGAAACCAATACACGACTTAAGCGTCTCAACGGGATTACGAACAGAAACACTCATTTGCACGCCACGCTCGTCTGAGGATGCTCCATTCGCTTCAGACACCATGTCTCAGTTCCTTTATGTGACGAAAGCCATTCCATGTCATTCGGCCTTCCAATGATCTTCCCCGTATCTCTCCTGTACTTATCCCGCGATCATTTTGATGCAAGCTCCTACAGAATAGTTGTGTGAGTAGTATGGTGCGACCGTTTATCCTCACTACAGAATAATCTCTCCGATCGTTGAACTAACAACAGACGCAATAGTACTATTCCTAGGAGATGCTTATGAAATCAAAAGTGCTGAGAAATATCAATCTACCTGTTGCACACTATTCGGATTGTTTGCGGGTATGATATTGATCTGCCGAAGCTTTTTCGTTCGTGTGGTCCGAATTGGTTGACTTATTGGGCCCTGTGGTTGTTTAGGTGTTCACGTGGTAAGCGATCTCACATTTCACTACCCGTCACCTGTTTACTTTCTCCCTATTTCTTCTGTTTTTGCGTTCAAACGGATGATTGGATCGCTCTCTTTGTCTAATAATGCGGGTAGCCATCTCCTTTATACTGAACAGGCAGTGTTAATTCATCGGTCTACTACGTATACCCGACATCCGCTCAGGATTCTCCTATGGACTCCGACGTTCTGTCCTTTGTTTTTCCGTCACATCAACCAACAGGCTTAAGCTCCTATATTGGGTTGGTTTCCAAACTGGTGAACCGGTTGTCCCGTATTCCAGGTCACCCCATGTTGGACACATCGTGACAACGTATCACCAAACTGTCCCATTTAACTCACTTAAAAGATTGTTCCGCAATCAGAACCCGAATGTGGTATTCTTTGGCGAAACTAAATTTTGCAGAACGCACCATCTGGCGGTGCGTTTGCGAAAGTGGTTGGAACAACCCGTCGGGTGGCTATAACGTTGATTATGTGAGACTTAATGTGAATATATGTCAATCTATCCCCTATCTGCCTCTAACTGCTTGTCCTATAACATTCGCACGTCTCACATTTGCGACTAATTGAAGTAAGCGGAACGTCAACACTTCCTTCTGCTCTGATGAGGCTTAGTGATATTTTTTCTGTCAATTACGGTCATTTGCTATTGTTTATTAGCCTATCAAACCCTCCACTCACTCAACGAACAGCTCGCTTTTTCTGAAAACTTGTTTCGATTTTGATTCCTATTGATGCAAACGCTAACTTGTCTACAGTATGTCGTTCGCCTCATATGCTGATCATGCTATTGATCTGATTCTTGTGTTAGTCTGGACCATGTTGGTTACGTTACTGGATGTTTGGTTGAAGCCCAACAATATTGACCCATTGGTTTTTATTACATTTGAAGTTCACACGAGCTTTCACAACTGAGCTTTTTCTGCATTTATTTTGTTTATTGATGTTCTCTTCAGAATCGTTTTAAACTACTGTCTTCTTTGCTGTTTACAAACTAGCTGCTCGGAGTAGTTGATTTGCTGACATCATCTGAGCTATTTGGCGTCAAACGTTTGTTTCACTGACATCGATTCGTCATTCACACTTGACGATGAAACTACGTCCTTTTGACTACGCCTAACCGATAGATCCGGAGTTCGTACAGGACAAATACAGACTGTCAACACAGATGGATCCCACTGATGTGTTGTGGAGACGGTGGAAGAATTTTTGTGATCCCACATCGGGTTTGACATTCAAATCGCGATATGGTAACTAAAGGGAACTCTTACGGACCGAATTAATTACACAGGAGAATATCAAAAGTGAAGACTCTAAAATTGGATACAACAAACTACGAAAGACCTGTTGATTCCGTTTAGTCTGAGAATATTCATGACCTATAATTTGACTGGACTACCAAAGTACTGGTCAGCATGTTTGACGAGCTGTCCCCCCAGTTCCATATTCGACGCCATTGGTCGAACCTGGCAAAAAAACTGTTAATGCCATTGTAATCTATGCATAAATTGTGAACCGGAAGTTGTGAAGGCTTCAAGCATAGCAGTATCATCAGTGATCAGTTAAAATGTCTAATCTTCGTTTGTGGGCTACAGTCTTTTGACGCCCAGACACCCATTCTACATGGTATCGGGTAGAACTCACAGATGACTTCCGAGACTGCTGCAACAAAATGTCCGTCAGTCAATTCAACTCACGATGCGGCCGTGACAGAAAATCCACCACTTGATGTGCTTCTCATTCTGTGTGCGTGGTTGCCTCGACTAGTTCACTCGAGGAGCACGAGGGCAGTGTCATTGACAGTAGCACAGTGATCCATACAGTCTGCCGGTGCAGCAGGGAATGACACTACTCCGGTTACTCAACCTACAGACAAAACGTTTGCAGCGAGTGCGACCAAGAAAGATCAACGAATTTACCGTCAATCACAACAACAAAAACCAACCCGCGAGCCGTCTGGTGATTGACAGGAAAGATGGGAATACAAGTCTGACGCAATCATAGTCAAACTTAAGACCAATGTCAGCAAGCATGTAGTACATGATATCTCTGGTGCCCGTACTCATCTACAGCAGGATACTGCGTCAGATATCACACTGATTTCACACCAAACCTAGATTATCAGAAAACCGGCAAGGCGGAAAACACGGTATACCTCCAGAATTGCTTTCAGTGGTGTTCAGTACTTGTCCGATGCAGCTGATTGTTTAGTCACCTTGGGTAAGGTTTCGACGAAAGCAACCTGCTTCCTCTATATTCACCCTAAACTAAGTCTCCCGTGACTACAATACCTCCACTAACCATTCATTCGAATCTGTGATCTGACAAACACCTAATCAAATTTGAACGCATTAGTTACACCAGAGGTAAGTTGACAACCATTCAACCAACTGAAGACAAAAAATGAAGACACAAAAGAGAAAGCCAGTGTCAAATCACATCGAGGACTGAAGTCTCTATTTCCTCCTACCAATCCAATTCCTGTGTTCTATTTCCAGTTGTTGCTAGCGCATTGTACAGGCCAAAAGAGAGACATTTGGGGAACCGGTTGCGTTGTGTGAGCCACTGGCGCAGTGATGTAAAAGATCGACTGCATCATGCAACACACCACACATTTCCCCGAAACACCCAATGTGGCACTTGAACCGCCAGAGAGAAGTTGTTCATTAGGGTAAATTTAGACCTGTTTTGGAAACTGCGGACTGGCGGAGGGTTGCATTCTAGCAGCCATTGTGGAGGGCTCGAAAGAGCTGCTCACTGTTACCACACACTGTAAAATCTTGCAATACAGTCTGTTGTCATTCGGTATAAAGGTGGCGCCTGCAGTCTCTTAAAGTAGGATAACTATTGTTTCTATGGGGATTCCGTGTACTACAGCTTACTCGATTGATATCGTCAACTACTGCAGTGTGGCCGATCACTTGCGAATTTCAGCCGTGCTTCTTGTTCAAACAGAATAGTAATGGTTCCGCTTGCAGGCAGATAAACGCAAGTCCATAATGCAGAATTTCAAATACCCACGTATCATGCTCGGCAAGGATAGTCGGCCACGGACGTTTCCATTTTGAGCTCGTTTCTCAAATTAATAGGCAGTTCTAGTGCTTTTCCACCCGTATTCAAAAGCTTACAATGCCGTTCTTCAATCTATATATAAAATGTCAAGTGACAATCCATCCTTGAACGTCAGCGCGTCTCCAGACACTAAACTGAAGCTTCCCTTGGATATGCTGTTTACTCACTTTGACCTATCTCTGGAAAGGGTGGTCGTGTCAGACGCTTCCATCTAAAATACGGGCACTGTGATCTTCCGTGTACTCCCGGATGACCATGGGTAGCCAATATACACGCTCATATATCCTTTGCTCCGATCGAGGAAAACCTCGGCAAGGTATAAAGAAGTTCTACCAACCTTGTTGCGACGGAAAAATTTCACGTGTTGCTCATTTGACGGCACTTTACATTGTTAAATGATCAAAAACATTTGCTCCCGATTTTCGGAATACAACTTTGCACTCTGGTCCACACGGGCAACACGACAAGACTGCTCCCAGCCGAATTAAATCTCAGATACCAATCACCCAACAGTTTTAGTCAAATGGCGTAAAATTTGAGCAAAACTTTGAAACAATCAAAAAGTGACTATTGGGCAGTCATGCGTATCGCTCTGTTATGATCGTATGTGTAAACCAACTCGAAGAATCACCTTTCTGTGTTATGATCCTACAATTTCTCGTTGACTCGTTAGTGCCGGTTGTATAATCTCAAAAGCAGCAGTTCTTTTTTTCAGTGTTGAGCACACTTCGAGGTTCGGTCAATTTTGATACATCAACGAACAAAGAATGCTCCCATTCGATGTCACCTCATTCTCTACAAACGTGCTATTACAAGAAACAACTGACTATTTGTGCGATTACATCGAGAGTAACAACAAACTTGTGGGCATCCCAAAAGATGAACTGAGAGAACTGCTGGTGCTTTGTATAAACGTTCAGTTTTTGTTCAACAATGTGATCTACCGACAGAAGGATAGAGTGGTACTGGGCTCATCTCTAGGTCCCCTGTTAACCGACGCTTTCATGAGCAAACTGGAGACCAACCAGTTGAGTGTGATCACTGAACAATTTACATTCTACAAACACCATGTTTATGGTATTTTTGCGTTTCCAATGAGAATTCTAATGTGAACAGAGTTATGACACCTTTTAAACCAGCCCATAGCAGTATCAAATTCATTGAGGAGTCAGACAACAATGGTCGAATGAATTTTTTGGACGTTGACATAGTAAGAAAAGAAGATAGTTCAGTCCGACGAACTGTATACAGAAAGCAGGCTTGCAGTGGCCAGTACATTCACTTCGACAATTTCGTTCGGCTAAATCAAAAGTGAAACCTTATACGATGTCTGACAGACAAACCGTTAAAGATCTGCACCCCTGACACTTTACAAGCTGAGGTTGACTTTATACAAGTGTTCATGAGGAATGGCTACCCAGTGCGTTCTATTCTGAAGGCAATACAGTCAGTAGAGTTGAAACCTAAGCCACCCTTTATGAATAAGAAAATTGTGTTTACTGATGAGTAGTCGGGGATTTGGTTTATTTTCAAGTTGACCATCACTCACATTCGATCGCAGCGTTCGCATTCAGATAGACTTTCCAGCCAGCTTCTTTCGAAAAGAAGCACTAGACTCGAGTTTCGCTCTCATTAGAGCTC
>QNGE01000581.1:181131-256459 GCA_008508345.1 Paragonimus westermani
CCCGGCCGTGGCAAGGATATGCACTACTGACGAGCTCTAATGAGAGCGAAACTCGAGTCTAGTGCTTCTTTTCGAAAGAGGCTGGCTGGAAAGTCTATCTGAATGCGAACGCTGCGATCGAATGTGAGTGATGGTCAACTTGAAAATTGTGTTTAATAATCCTCCTTCCAAGGGAGATCCCATGTCTTAAGTTATCTCAAGAAAGCTCAGAAATTCGGTCGAAACAACTTACCTTGCTGCTCAATTGTGCATCAGTTCCAGTTCAACACCCGTTATTCTGTCACAACCCAAAGACAGACTTCCATGTTCTACAACCAGTTATTGTGTGTATTCATTTGTTTGCTCGTGTCGACCATCATATATTGGTTGTACTACAAGGCGATTGTCGGACAGAGTGCGTGAACACCATCCTGCATGGTTGCACAGTGGTGTGATTAAAACGGTTTCAAGCGCGGTTGTTGCTCATACGACCGACTCCAATCATTTTGAACAGTGAAAGCAGGAGACCGGTTTTGCAAGGTGGTAATACCATTTCGTATGTTCTCGTCAGTTGCTAACACATAACAGCGGTGAGAATCAAAAAAATATTTAAGCGAATTAAGTTCATGCATCAAGTCAATGTATAAACTGGTCTGTCATTGGTCAAAACCATGGCAGACGGAGGTTCAAGGTCAACAGCTTTTGCACGCAGAGGACCGGCTTGCTACGCGTGACTAGCAGCGCTTCGAGTGACTTAAGAATGACAGGCTTGTGATGACGCATCAACACGCGGAAAGCGTTTGTCGGATCGACCACATGACCGGTCTCTAGCACGTGTCTGGCGATCGAAGAAGCCGGCTTGCGTTGTTTGGTAGGGTCGCGTCGGGTCACACCACACATCAAGTCCTCGATATACTTGGGCACGTGTTCCTTCATTCTAAGGCGCAGGGATCGATCAGTTCTGCCAATGTAAATGTCACCGCAACTGCAGGTGAACTGGTAGATACAGTGTGAAGTGGACAGCTCCGAGGGCCGCGTCTTGATATGAGGAAGGGTGAGTGACTTGGTGCGACTGAGTAAGCGCAGTGTAGCTGCATTATACGTCCTTTGGATGGCCTGCATCAGTCGTCGCGTTAGAAACGGCATATTACTATCTCCTTTGTACGGTAACTGCATATACGCCGGTTTTTTTCGGGACAGACGTTTCTTGTGGGTTTATTAATTTCGGCTTACTGTGAAAGGCAGTGAAACCCAGTGGATAACCGTTGGAGACCAAGGTGTCACGAATAAATTTCAGCTCGGTATCTAGTGTATCAGCCGTACATAAGTTCACGCTCTGTGAAACAGACAACGAACCAACGAGCGTTTATGTTGTATGGATGAGAAACTGTTGAAATTCAAATATTGTCCTTCCCAGGTAGACTTACGATGTACCGATCGACACACTGTACCGTCATTCCGTCGCTTGATGCTAATGTCCAGAAAGGCAAGTGTCTTCCTTTTCAAACTCGGACGATAACGTTAGATTTCGGTGCGAGGAGATCAATAAATCCAATAGTTTCTCTATGGTCTCTCTGTCTTGTGTGAATACTGTTATGTCGTCGACATATCGTCGATAAAGCGGGATGTCATACAATGTATTCGCGAGGCGGAGCTCAATCGTAGACATGAAAAATTCAGCCAAAATCGGTCCTATAGGGCTACCCATCGCAACCCCGTCTATTTGTTTAAATCCCATGTTTTGAAAGTAAAATGTGATATTTTCAGTACACAATAATATCAAAGGCTTCAAGATTTTGGGTGGGATATGCAGGTTTGTGTTATGAGCCAGTGCAAAGTCACAAATAAAGTCGACCGTCTCTCTTAATGGCACATTTGTGAAAAGCGAGTTTATATCAAGAGAGCACACAACTTTTCCTTTCAAGTCGACCTTATCTAGAATTCTATCCATCTCGAACCTATCTTTCAGACAAAATTGGGAAATGTGTGCGCGAACTGGCTGTAAAACATCCACTAACCACTTGGCCCGTTTGTGATAAGGCGAACCCGCCATCGCAAGCATTGGCCGTAAAGGCGTTTGCGGTTTGTGAATCTTTGGTAAACCGTATAACCGCGGAGTCGTACTACCAATAGGTTTCATATAGGTGTACTCTCAGTTATGTATCCATGTTAAAGTAAAATCTGCAACTCACGGCAAATTTGTTTCTTCGCCAGCATTATGTTGTCAGGCTGGGTGTCCAGTAGAAACTTTGTATCATCTGAAATGATGACATTCATTTTCTGCACAACTGACGAGAACATACGAAATGGTATTACCATCTTGCAAAACCGGTCTTCTGATTTCACTGTTCAAATTTGTAACTGAGGAAGGATGTTTTATATTTCTGATCATTTTGTCAATAAGAAAGGTGCTTCTCGGATTTTCTACCCAGTGGCAAGGAATCGATCAAAAATGGTGAGATTCCGCACGTTGACCATTGCGGAAGCCATTAGCATCCGATTGTGCAACCCCGACCTCTGTGCTCTGAAGAAGTTCGTGTGAACACTTAACCTCCTCTGGCCCACAATCAACCAAGCCCACGGTTTGGAACAGTGACTGCGTAATTGATAACAAACACGCCGTCCACAACCTATATTGACCATTTTACTGACTCACCCTAGTCAGCGCTTTCGTATTCATTGTGTTGTAATTGGCTTGATGTTCAAACATAGAAAACAAGTCCTGTTCGCTTCTCTGTCGTTCTCGAAACAACGAGTTTGGCTATCGTGATCAGCAGTAAACACTGTGGTCACCTTGGTAACGTTCCGATAGATTCATTAGAATCAGGAAGATGATCTCAATTTACTCCCACGAGATCAAGCTAGAAGAGAGTCTAAATATTCACTCACTCATGCATCCATTCCCGTCACTGTCAACCGATTACAATCAATCAATTGGAGCTGAAAACCTCGACCGGCTTCGCCTGTAGACTGAAGACTATTCAGGCGTCAATCCAGCTGTCGCAAGTGTTATTGTTCGTCGCATGTTGTCCGCTACACTAACAGCCTCATGAATTCGATTACCTAACAATGAAACACTCATCGTCTTGTCAGTCATTAAGCCCGGACCGCTACCCAATGATGGAAACCGAGTAGTTCAGTAACATACATAGTACATACACCATTTCATAGACTTGAGAAGATTGTTCGTGTATCTACATATACGCTCTAAGCCGAGTGGTAAAACGCAAGGTCAGCGTACAATGAAAATAAGCGTTTTCCTCGTTGATTGAAATCGCGATGCTACGAGAACATGCATAAAAATGTAGCTACTAAAAGTTGTATAGTAGTATGAAATACTCCAAAAATGGCCTCAGGTTCACTGTGGAATACCCAATATAGTAAACCTTATTTTGTCACTGTAGCCACAGGTCGATAATCGACATGTCGACCTTTGAAATGTGATCGTTAATCACATCACTAACACCCACTACAAAATCAATACAACCATTTCAAATTTTCGTCAACACTCCTGAGGAAGGCCACCCGAGGTGTTGAAACGTAGAGTATTACAACTTGCTCGAAACGTTGTGTTATTCCCAGTCTGTATATCAATGCCTTGTAGAAGGCTTTAATCTTTTTTGTCTTCTAGGCCTTCGAGAATTACCCACTAATTTTTTCAAAGGGTAATGTAAGTTATTGACTTTGCTTGTAATAGTTAAGCTCTTGTATGAGTGTTCCCACTGTACTTTTCTATAATTCACACTGAAACAATTACCACTACACATAGGTTGGTGATGCACAGGAAGAGAACAGAAAAAACTTTGTACTTACCGTTCGTTCCTCTAATATTCCGTTTGCTTGTAGCCGTAGAGTGCGCTTTCCGTTGAAAAGAACTGACGGGTGTCCGCCGATAGAGGCTCTAGTATTTAGCATATCTGAAGAATGATTTATTTGTTAATTTTGGCTTTCAACACAATGAATGCTGACTTTTTTTGATACAAAGTGAAAATCTCACAAGAGTTAGTAGCTTATAACTTTGGTATGGTTACTGAAGGGGGATGAGGAATCTCTGAAAGATATTGTAACTAGCCATTCTACTACAGGGGTGCAAATTATCAACAACGGTCTAAAATGGTGTTGACACATGGGGTGGTTTATCAGTTTGGTGAAAAATTGGCTAAACAATACTTCAAATTACTGAGTGGCCGATGCACCTTTTGATGTTTCATATCAATTTTTTCGCTTAATTTTTCGAGAATATTATGATGCGTACCTAGTCCTTATGAAAGTACGATGCAGCTCAAATGATGAACGGCCACAGAATACCTAATGCACAGTTGTAGGTTTGGGTTCTGGATGCCTCGCATGCTTAAGTCTTCAACTTTTAACACAAACTGTTACATAAGAACAAAGCATGTATTCACACCGGTCGATACCTCAAACGTTTGGGCCCCATGTAAGAGAACCGTTAAAGAAAGCCGCGTATTCATAAGGCTACCTAGGAGGCATCAGCGGTAAGCAGAGTGTAGCCAGACTAGAAAGACGAACAATAGACACTCATAAGTGCACATATTACAATCAATCGCTCGAACTGGAGTAGTTCTCAATTTCAAGTACTCATCTAGTTGTGTTGAAATCTAGAGCGATAAGCTCATCATCTGCGGTAAATATAAGGAAGAAAAACGACGACGAAATTGGACACGAAGTGAAACTCAAGAAACTTCCTTCTCGAGTGGAACCCTCTAAGGAGAAGCTGTTCTATCTCTGAATCACTGTTTCACATACAGAATGCTATCGCAGTAGGTATCTTCTTTGAGTACACAAACCTTCTAGAATTTTGCGCGATGCATTTTAAGGGGGCTAAACTGAGCGCCATGTCACTCCAGAAGAAGCAATACAACAGTCATACCTGGCCAATTCAGTATGTTAAACAGTTGGCTACAGAGTGGATCACTGAAGTGCATAAAATCGTTAATGACCAGCATTCACGCTCCTTTCGGACAAGATAACATCTGATTCATATCCCACAGCGGTCCGTTCAACTAATCTGAAAACTGATCAGGATTCCCCGAAATTTTATCCTGTGAACCAGCTGAACGGTACACTGACCCCGATGAGCATAGTTTAGGGTAATCGTTTGCAGGTCTAAGTCGTTGTAAATAAAATTTGAGCACCTGAACACCGCGACACAACATGAACTTAACATCACTTATCTTAAAAACAGGAAGCGGCCCATCATTTTTGAATCAAGTTTTTCGAGCTTATCAAGCTAGTGAACCAAATAAACGGTCTTCCCTAAAACATAACTCACTATCTCATGCTGATACTTCTGATACGGTTCTGAGCGAAGACCATACAACGCTTGTGTTGCCGCTTTACCGATTGATGGGTTTTGGCTCTTGTCTATGTCGGGGCACCTTGATATTATCACAAGTTATGCGAAGACATTTTTTTCCATGGGAGCAAATGATGGATGAGGTGCCACCAAACTAGTTTGTCCTGACTCATTTGTAAGCTTCAGTTTACTTTACTTCCACGTATGATCCTTCATCATTACATGACGTTTGGGTAACGACAAGCCACAGCCATGGGTTGCTCACAAGATTAATAAGTCCAGAAATATTGTACGATATTGAAAACGGTTTTAATTAGGCATCATTTTTAATACAGAAAGCGTACATATTTCACGGTCTCTCAAAAAGTGCAGTTGTCTTGCACAGTTCGTTACAATCGTATCTATCGGGTTGCATGGAATTGGTAAGTCCTTTCCATCGAAAAGAGAACCATCGGCTCTGAAGAAAACCTCTTCTACGCTCCTCGGAAGACATTTACAAAAGCGGGAACAGAACAGAAAACATCTTATACCCGTAACTTATGGAGGCTCTGGTTCGATCATTACGAAGGTGTTCCTTGTTTGCCACCACAGGACGACTATTGACTTTCATTCTACGATAGTTTTGACAGCTCGATAGATTGTAGACAACTATTAACCTTCGGGTAATACATTACAAAACTTGGTCTCGGAGTTATGGTACCCATGCGTTGAACACAAACTACGTAATGATTGGCAAGACCACCTTTCCGGTTGAATTCAAGTCATTTAGAACTGCACGAGGCCATTCCAAAAACGTTTCTGGTCTACGAATTTATTTTAACATGTTTGATAAACGTTAAGTAAATTTGACAAATATGTCCCTTCCTAATCACGCTGTTGGATTGTATCACTACTTTTGCAAATCTGTTGTTACACTCGTGCATTCTTAAGAAGACACTAAACATTGAAGAATAACAACGCTGACTATTCTGAGTGCGAACAGACCATACTTAACTATCGTCAGAACTACGAATTCGGAACCTCTGCCTTTAAAGATTGGCCAACGTTATATGGGCTACACACGTGGGGTGGGGGTGGGCTAGTAAATGACACCCTGGCTTTTAACTTTCAGATATCTGATGGCAACTGATGGTATGTTCTCAACAAGCTGACGGTATGAGGTAACGTGGTTTCAGCATACATGCTACACTATTTATTATGGGCACACTCATGTGTTTCATAATCCCAGAGTGTTTTCATGTTAACCNAACAGACCATACTTAACTATCGTCAGAACTACGAATTCGGAACCTCTGCCTTTAAAGATTGGCCAACGTTATATGGGCTACACACGTGGGGTCGAGTGAAGGGTAATACCATGATGAAACGTGTGACTACAGTTAAAAATTACTAATGCTCGGTGTTTATTCCATGACGTATGCCATTCTTTGTGAGTATAGCAATGTAGTTTGATAATTTCCCCCCCAAATGTCATCCTAATTGCTACGACATTGAGTTGACTTACTCTTCAAAAGACTGTATTAGCAAACCGTTTGCCTTAAGAATCTTACAACTGAAAAACATTCAACCTTCAATCTGGCTGGATAGAAAGGTACAAAGAATGTATAGGTGTGCACTTCGGATGGTATGAGGAGCTCTAGTGGATCAATCGCGTGACCTCAATAAAATGCCAAGTAGCGTGCAACATTTGAATTCTATGAAATATATGGGCGGCTAGCTCTGAGATGAAGGGAAACCTACAAACGTTGTTTTGAACTGGTTATGCACATCACCACGGTCAGGGTGCCGGTAGATTAGTATGGACAAAAACACCGAATAATATAACATGTGTCCGGATGGAGGAAGGGCTAATGAAGGGAATGTTTGGGTTGACAGACGGTCAGGGGGAACGCTCAGTCTTCATCAGTACAGTCTAATGAGTGTATGAGGAAAGTTCTTTGATTATTCACATCTAAAAGCACACATACAGTCACGATATATTACCATTTCTTTACGCATTCCAGTTGCATTCATTTGCTAATTTATCATCTCCAGAACCATTGCTCGAGGTATGCAATTAACAGATATGTTAGGCAAGGTGTCCAGTAAGGCAACTGTATGCGGACCGAAACCTTATTGCATACGATATCTTTAAAAATCAATTCGTGATGGACTGCATATATCAGTACACAATTAAAGTATGATTTGATGGGATAACGAAAACAATGTGGCTGTTCTGGAACGTAATGGTGTGATCAATCATACTTCGTGAATCTCAGAAACAAGTTATCTTGGCTGCACGCAGAAATCTTGATTGTGTCTTCTAAGATGATAGATTACTCGTACGCTGACTTGAAGTAGTTTGCAAAGTTTAAGCACACAACAGACATTAGATCTTAATCCAACCGAGTATGTATATTGCTGTTTGGGAGGGTAAAAGTGGGGGTATCTGCTGTTTGTTTGATTATAAGAATTAGCAGTAACCTTCCGTAATGAGTTAGATATTCGTTCTCCAGACCCAGTAAGAATGCTGAAATCGAAGTCTGAAAATGTGATTTTATCAGACCAAAGGAAAAGTGATTAGCAATAAACTGGGAAAATTATCAGCCGCTTTTATGCATATGAAACTTACGGGTATATTAGGACAGACGTTTTGAAGAATGCTATGTGTCAACATAAAGAATGGTCAATTGCACAAATCGTTTGTACAACTTTCCGGCCCGCAGCTAACGCCACGAGAGGCTTCATAGACAGTTAATACATTTTTGTTGATCCACTGAGTATTTTCAATGTTAAACATATGGTAAAAATTGCCGTCGAACTGATTGGAATGATAACCCCTATTCTGTACTAGCTACGTGTTAATTACTGAAAGATCTGAATTTTCATGCTATAACTTACTTAAGTTCGCTTATCGACAACTAGATTATCTAGCTAAGTAAGGCGAAACTATGACAAAAAGTTTGTCGATGTCTCAGTTTAAATTTTGGCCAAGACAACGTTCGAACAAAATACTGCGGAGGTTATTCTCATTTATCACAGTCTCGTTGTCACAACGACATGGAGATCGTTTCTCCGAATTTTGTTGTACTCGGATTACATCAACGGAAAGAGTACTAAAAAAATTAGCCCAGTTTTCGCCGTTACGCATTTGGTACACCGATAAACCGAACAATGATATGTACTCAGCATTCCTGATTTTCGTATCTACCGACAAGCTCGGTTGTGAAGTCAACGACGACAGATATTTGAGAGTTGTGAAATGCAAATGCAGTCAGACTTAAGGAAACACTTGTTATTCACAGCTCAAAAACCTTCACATTACCCTGTTGCATTCTACCTGGGCTGGGGATACATATGGAACCAGTAGAAGGTCTCCAAACAAAAGACCACATTTTTATGAAGTGAATCATTAATGGAGCATATCGTCGAGGTGGTTCATTCTGGAACTATTACTAAGTAGCCACTGCCTACATAATTCAGAATTTCGGGTTTCTCTCCTATGTCAAGCCGCGGTATTGGTAAGGTTGTATATCCAACCTAGACTATACACAAAGGAAGAGGTCAAACAAGTAAATGAATGTTTTGGATTTTCCCGTATATTTATCACCTCCGAATGATTATGGATCATGGCTTAACTGATTCGATTCTGGTGTGCAAATGTGATCTAAAGACCGTTGCTGTCTGACCGGCGGATCTCAGTGACGTTAGACTGTACAAGTATAGATCAAGTGCCCTGTACGGAATGTGAACTAAACAAGTAGGGGTTGACAAAAAGAGAGTGAATGAGAAGTAACACCGTGTCTGTAGTAATATTACGTTAATATCCACCTGCTACCCGAACTAGGATGCACCGACATTGTGTGCTTCAGTTATCTCTACATGTGTTCCGAAGACGTTCAAACAGTCGGGACGGGTGCCGCAATAACCTGGAAAAAGTTTCACTCTGTAATCCATAAGAAAACAGAGCGAGATTAGATTAGAATATGTCACATGTGGCGTGATTCCACGTGCAGTGAAGTTCCTGGTTTAAAATGTTTACGAAAAACTCCTAGTCTGAAGAACAACTAACCAATCAGTAAGTAATGGGGTCACACATCCGATTGCTTGACATGACAGAGTCCCCACGCACACGGAGAAGCAGTCTGAATGGAGGAGAGAAATGAAGTGACAGTATTCCATAGAAGTTTTATCAGGCCGTGGAATCCTCTTTTTGGTGATGAACAACTGGGCCGAGAAACCGATTTTCATGGAAAAATTACGACAGGTCTCCTCAACTGATGGCAATCGATCAATTCAAAGTGAGATATAGAATTCACACTCTCCGGAGGCTGAGCTGTTCACCACACCAAAAACACTGACGACTGTTTATTAGGGCCGAACTTCTTTTCCAAAGTTCCGTGATAACTTGTATTCTGACCTATAAAAAATTTTCTTCAAATTGCTGTGTTGGTGGTATAATTCATGGCCATACCGCATTTTTGTTGGTCGTTTGAATGCGACCAACCACAATCGTTTGCTACTGAGTGTCACAGTAAATTTGGGCCGTGATACTATTTGGCCTTGACCACGCATGTGATTACTTGTGTCAGTCTGCTCACTACCGTTGTGAGCGGAACTAGCGGTTTGGAACCAAGTGCACGCGCTCAATACAGGAAACTATTCATACAGACATATGGAGATACAACAACGTCATAGTTACGAGGCAAAAGAAAGTACTTTCTTAACGTTGCTATTCTCAAAAGAACCTTAAAAACAGCAGGTGGGATGTTAACTTCTTTTGTAGTTCAACTGGCCATTATTGGATATTTGTAACTGCACTCATGAATTCGCGTTAAGGAGGTGTAGACGTGATGTACCATCGTTTTGTTGAGACGTCCAGTCAAACCGAGTGCTATCCAGGTACGGTAATGTGCAAGCTTCAGGTGCGCCGATTCGATCGTGACAACAGTCCGCCACCTAGTCCTTGTGAAGACTGATTTCGGTCCTCGATTTAAGATGTGACAGGCCTGCTACCATGTTGAAAACCACTTGTAATATTTGACCATTAATTCGCTTCACTAAAACCAGTCGTCACTGAGTTCTTTTTGCATGTGTATCTGACTGTACTTGTGCTGGTTTACGTATTTCAGTTGACTATGCAGGTTGGTGGCAGTACGAAACGTGGTCCATGGAAATATCACTACAAAACTGGATCACGCCGCTGGAAAGCGACTGCAAAAACAATCTATCGTTGACTTAGTGAGCAGGTAACTTGCTGAGCTGGCCTTTTTACGCTCTGTGGTGAAATCTGGAGGTGATCACTCACAAGTTCAATGCAGTGTGTGGGTACTCGACCCATTGTCTGCGATCTCTTTTGAAGGTTGATAGAAAGTTTTTTCTCATGAATGACAATGTTCAGGGCCTGTTTACGAGTGACCTTCGTGTTAGCGACGTCCTGCAAAATGCAAAAACCTGCCGAAACAGCTTCCACTGGCTGCTTCAAGACAGTGACACATGTAAGTTCGATGTACACAGGATACTCAAACGATGATGAGGGGTCCGATTATAACAAATTCGGCTATCGAATGCGGAGAAGAATTGGCCGTTTTGCACTTGGCGGTTACTGCAAGTGAGCATTCATTCCACTGCATTTAATGATAGAGCACTATTTTGTCCAAGGGACTTCATGCAGAAACCGCTTTGTTGGTGCATCAATAACCCTACCGGTTTTGCTGTAACAACATAGCTCAAGGCTTACTGTTTTGTGAGAGGATTATCGGAACGTAGATTTTTGGATCTTAGTGTCTTGATGAGAATGATTTAGGCGATTTGAAAATAGACCGAAACATCCTCAGTTCAGTGTGGTGTGCAAATGAGTGTTTTTTGTTCGCAGTCTGGTTGAGACGCATAACTCGTGTATTGGTTCCCCCAGATAAACAACTTCTGTGCCATTCGCCTTCTTGGTTCACAACACTACTCCCGTGTAGAAAAATCAGTGCATTCTAGTATGGTGAAATTACTCGTGTCTTTTATTTTCAATGTCTTCCCTCTCACCTTGGGTCTTACCATTGGGATCTCTTAGTGTTTCTATGGGGTAGGGATTCCGTTATTCTGCTATCTGGACAACCGGGATTGACCAGCTGGATCAGAAATGCCTCCAATCACACAGGTTTCTTGGTTTTATTCCCTCTAGTTTGCACCGGACACATGGTGTGTGAGTGGAACCACATGTGGTGCACCCTGGATCACTTGCAGCGAGTGTTATGGCGAGACATACTGTGGCCATTGTGACAAGCCAATCCAAAAATGGAGGACAACCCCATGTTGGGTTTTCTCATTGAAAGTTCGTTTTGAGTAAGTACTTCATGTAAGGCTTTCAATTGAAATTCACATAAAATTGTTTACTATCCGAACTCTGTTAACAGGTCTACACTTTTGGGACCATCACTAAGTCTCTGGTGAAAGTTGAAGCTGAACTCCGTTTGAGTGGGGCACGTTTACTGCTCGGTTGATTCGCTGATTGGTGTAGACGAGTTAACTTATGCCCTTTGGCCGATTTTTCCAGTGCTCTATCTGTTCGTGTTATTGGAGTTACTGACGAACAAACAGAGAAAATAAACAGAGGTCAGGTGCCTCATGAAAACCTCACCGGAATTGTTGTCTTGTTAGAGTAGAGAATATGTACTGGTGACGAGGTCAAACAGAACCAAAACCCAAGTTCAGTGTGCCTTTTGGAAAAGAGCTGACTGTAAATTCTATCTGAATGTGACAGCTGCAGTCTAATGTGCGTGAAGTTCAACTTAAAATTAGATGTATATGTCAGGATGTTAATAGTTCTCTTCTTTCCAAACCAACCAGTTCACCCCTTAGTGATATGAAAATGACATCAACTATGTTGGGCCTGATCACGTGAAGACCAGCTCACATTCAAAACCACTCGCCATGAGGTGTGGTAAATACGGTGTGGACTAAGTTTGACACACATCCAGTTTCCAAACCAGCTGACATTTGCAGCAGTAAATACCACTGGGCATGCGTATTAACCAGAAGACATCATAACAACCTGCAGCGATTGCTTGATGTTGACGCGACGAATCTCCATACTATTCGAAAAACTTTTTTCTTGTAAAACCTATGCAGTCAAAATTTATCCCACAGCCTTCTGATAGCATTTGCTCGTTCACAACCAAAATGTTGATAGCAAAGAGCTGTAACCGGAAAAATGAATGAGCATATACCACTGAGGAATGTGTTTACTATCATGAATATTAGTCATAAACCTTGTGGTTTGCGTTTTTGCTGATTTTGATGATAACAAGCGAAATGAGAAAAATCAGAAACGTTTGTATCGAATAGTTTAGCAGCCTTTTTACTGCGGGCACAACAGACCATCGTATCTGTGACAGTTTTTACACGTTTCTAACCTAACAAAATAAATTTTCCAGTTTTGTTAGACAAAACTGAGAAAATTTTCACGTTTGCGGCAACTACAACATCCCACCATCTCACGAATTATCTCAACTTCCGGTGACCACGTTGAACAACATGCGGAAACTGCGTCTTCGAAATCCAGAGACGATGCAGACGAACCACAGTAATGGGCGAACCTATCGGGCTGTAAGCCGACGGGGAAAATATCATATGCAAGCCAACTGAAATTGAATGCTATCTTGGTTAGTGCAGTTGAAATATTACAATGAGACGCGTACTCACTTACATATAGGCGACCTTTCCGGTGATATGATCCGCAAAATAAACGTCGCACCCAGGGGGATATTTTTCAAATAAGCTGCCACCTCGTAATGTCGACGTCCCACAAACGAAACACTATTGATCCGTTCGATTTGGTCGCCAATCTCAATCTTACCACCGCAGCACTCAGACGCATAAGCCATCATTCCACCAGGTTGGATGCGTTTGATAAAAACAACTCCACAGCCAGTGTCGGTGAGAGTCATACCAAATGATTCACATTCCTTGCGAACGGCAATCTCTTTTGGTTGACCGCGTATATGAGCGAAAATGAAATCGTTCAGTCCGATCTCGTGTCCGAGAACTTTGTCCACATCCAACTTGTGTGTGTTCAGCGTACAGTACATAATCTGTGCAAGGTAAGTAACGGAATTTAACGCTGGCAGTCAACTTACAAAAGTACAAACTTTAACTGCGAAGAGTTTTTGAATCATGAAGAGAGTTTCGGCGATTGGTCATCCAAAACAGGCAAGCTTCATGGGTCTGTTAACTTCAGAGCACCAGAACTTTTCTTCTCAGCAACATTAGCGACCAGAATTGAATATATGCTTTCCTCTGGTTATAACTTTGTTCTTCATACCTATGGTTACGTGATAAACTTCTGAAGACGTCGACTGTTGCTTCGTACATGAAATGAAAAACGTTTTCTTACAGAGCCTAACAGTATTATTGATATCAGCTGAAACTTTTGATTTAAAACTCTATAAAAGGCGCCACTTCTGCTAATTCATTACCAGGGCCTACGAACTGGAGACTCCGGTAATACTCGATATCCGCCACTCAATGTCGTTGCATTTTGTATAATATTCCCCTTACCTTGATGTCTCAGTCTGGGAATTCATTTAAGTAAACTCAATTTACATCAAGTAGTTCGGAGCAACGCTGGCATGCAATCCTAAGGGTCTTCAGTCGGGTCGTAGGAAGGGGTTGTCAAAATAATTGTTTTGGATTTGGAGCTGCAGAAACCCAGATGGGATAACCTTTCACCACTGTAATTGACTTCAAACTGCAACATTACAATCCACAAAATCACGTGACACTGTAAATCTTACATCAATAGATTTGAGTGAATCGCTGAACTCTACTAATAATTGATGTGTCATCTACGTGTACTCGCTTTTAAGGAAGTTGCTCATTCCAACGTTGTTTGAATTAAATTGAGGTATCCTTGTTGGTGGGTCAAGCCAGAAGGAAAGTGTTAGTTATTAACACTTTGCGCGTGTGATACAATCACACTTGAGGATGACACGAAGGCCTCGTTGCCACACGTTTGTATCATACCCTAGCAGGTACGTTTGGAAAGTCGTTACACTGATCCAAGACTTCGTTCATTGACAGGTAAAAAGAAGTCAGTAGTAAATTTCTACAGAAACAGTGAGTTGTTGAAGATGTCAGTCCGTCATGCCGTACAACAGCAACAACGGTGACATGCTAGCTAAAGAATGAATTTGCATTTGTGCGTGTGGTTTTCTGTAGAGGGAGTCAGTTACGCCGAGATGACTAATGATAGACTTCACGCTGAAAAGACTTAATGTCCAAAACTGTTTTCAGTGAAAAAGACAAGGCTTCCTGAGGGTGACAATATAGTAAATAAGAACAGTAATGTTTTCAATGTGCGGAGGCTATCTTCAGCAAATGGGTTCGCGCACATTTGTGACCACAAACACGTAACTCTGAAGATTCGATGTGTTAAACAGAGTACGATCAAACGATCACTGTGGATTGGTTAGGTGGAACACAGGTGGACCATGGTCCATCGACGCAGTGTGTGGGACAGGCTGTGGGTAAATCTGGTAGGCGTTATTCTCGATGAAAAATCTAAAGCGGTGTGAGAGAAGTGTAGTCTATGAGAGACGGCCGATGTATAATCAAATAACGCTTGGATTGCGCTTACCATAACGGTATGAACAGCTCATCGTACGCTTAATTAAAACAGACCACTAGGTAGTAAACAGACGGCGGGGTATATATAGCTTTTGGTTGGTTAAATAGAATGATCCACATACCTCCCTTTAACCCCAAGTATAGCAATCCTATGATCTTACCGGTACACGTTTGGATTATAGTTCAGATGCAGAGACAGTCTCTCAGTAAGCGTGATGCTGAGAAGACCTAGCAAGGTAAAAATGTTGCACACTATTTTGCTGATAGCCAGTAGCACTGATTGGTCCCAAAGTGCCCTTTCAATCTTTCCTGAGGTTGTGGTAGATGCATACTAGTTTGTAAATCAACCACGGAGGGCCGATTGATTTCAACCTTCAGAAAAGAGGAAATGAATCGTCCAAAAACGTGTCTTGCAGTACTACAGGTGGTCTTATTCTCATATTCTAGTTAATTTATCTGCTTTCGATTCTATCGGTACTTCTTCAGTAGGATATTTCAGTCATACTCTGATAGATTAAACGATAATCTCTCTATGCCATCTTGAGTAAGCCTCCTTGCATATACCACCTACCGTATGCTTCACAAATCGATTAGATCATGTTTGTGAGTCAAACAAAAAAGTAGAGAGATCGTTATCTTTGCGTACAAAATATTGCAGTTATTCACTCGTCACCTCGCTTGAACGTCCATGATATTTGAGTGAAGAATTTCATTGCAAAATAACTACCATCAGGTATGAAGACATTTGAAGTTAAAATCAAGGAAGTGATGAGACAGAAGAACGCATTAAATTAGGCTCCAGGTGTGGATTACTTATTTGTCGTACTCTTGCTCACAGAACTTATGAGATGTCTAAGCGAAAAACCGTATACGGTGTCTGGCATCCGAGGTCATACGTGTGACTAATCGGTTTCGATAATCGTTACAACTGGTCACATGTCATTTAACAGTCAGGGTTCATTTATGTGCAAACTTAAACCTGCCCCTATCTTAGAACCTCAGGGGTAGCTCAAAGAGAAACCGGTCTGTTCCAAAAGAATTTGTTTATCACAAACTACCTAATATGTCTTACGCTAGCTGTAATGATCCGTCGGAAAAGTGATCGATCTACTGGAGATCACACCTCATGTCAAATCAGAGTACCTGTAAGATAATATCGATTTCGCTCATAATATCTCAAGGACTGACCGAATATCAGGGTTGAAATGGTGTTTTTAATAACCCAAACTTTATTGTCAAAACCGAGAATCAGCTTCACACTAAGAGTTTTGAACACATTCTAATCAATCCCAAACGGTGCAACCCTCAACCGTACTGACAAGAAGCCTGTGCCATCCATTGCAGAGTACTCACTCACCACCAAGTACCTATTCGACACGAGTAACGTTGCCTGATTAATGACCAGTTCATGATTTCTTTGTTGTTTCTAAACACAGACTGAGCTTCTCTACCAAAAACAATTTGTGTGACTGTAGAGATGTTAAACTCAAATACATCAATGAACGCTGTTTTGCGGTTATCGTTGGGCTATGTTACTATAACATGAAAACGACAGAGTAGCGAATAAGAACTGTTTTCGATGTCTGATTATCAGTCTAGCTACAACACGATGAAAATTAAAAACACTAGCTAGGACGAGTCAGAAAGACGGTCAATAGAGGTTGTGGACGACACGTATGTTATAAGTTACGCAGCCACTGTTCCGAATTGCGGGCTTGATTGACTGTGGATTTTATATAGTAGTATGCACTTTTGAAAGCTCAACAAAATCAGTTATGGCATCAACCGTTCCTTGAATGCTCATTAACAAAATTGGTGTTTCTAAATTTAAGACGTAACCAGTGAAACAGTAATATATAGATTAGTGTAAACACGTGATTTATGCCTCTGCGAATACTGATGCCAAACAAGTGATGGCGTAATTAGTTCACAATGATGCGGTGATGGACACGATCACATAAGCTTGCTTCCCGTGCTTTAGATTATTTCATGTCCATTGAACGTGGTCGGAAACCGATCGCTAGAAGAATTATGGAACTCAGAATAATGGTGCGTCTGCAGAGACTCGCGATATTAAGTTAGTTACCATTCAATTAGAAACAACCTGGAAATAGCATAGCCTCCGTCACCAAAATTATGCACGCTTCGTGTTATTCACCTCCCACTGGCTAAGGACGGACGCTCTTGGTGAAGTACTCCGAAGCTAAAATATGCAACAGATAAGCAGCTAAGTGGACAGAAACTTCTCCTGGTTAGAAGCTACTGACGGTAGTTTAAACTGTGTTTTTGTTGTCATGAGTAAATGTGTTTGCAGTTTTAAAATCATCTATCACCATCACTTGTGTTTCCTTTCCACAGGCCTAAACCGCTCTCACAGATCATCAAATATGCGTATCCGTCAAAATATTGTTCGGATGTGCCTCAATATTCTGTCCAGGCATGGTTGGGCCTCATTATGTGTCATTAAGTTCCCCTTCATTTGAATTGGATTTCCGGGACAGATTATTTCAAACTGAACACCATCCATATTCGATTACAGTCCTTGCATTTAGGTAAGCCCATCAGCCAGCTCACCTTATACAAAAACGCTAGACTCGGGTTTCATTTTTGTAAAGGCTCATCAGTAGTGCATATATGATTTGATTGATCAGTCGTGTCTGGTATGCGGTTGTTAGCGTTTTGTTTAACATGCCAGTCACACAAACACGAGGTTTGGAGTACCATTCTTCGCTTTTACAAAGATGTACACGGCTGACGAGCTCTAATCAGAGCAAAACGGAAGTCTAGTGCTCCCTTAGTTGACCTCTCCTCAGTTTTATAAACGTTAATCAACTTCCCAACGTAATTTAATCCCCCTATCAAACGCAAAATCCGGAAAGCATGGAGAAATTTCATCCCATTAGGGTCATGTGAGTTCATTGAAAAGAAACCGAATTAAGCGGTTGCTTCATCATTAAAGTTAGAATGTGCCAAATATCTAGGTCGATCCGGCTACTGTTTGAGTTGGTGCTAACTGCCGTGTAAACAATTTCTTGCTTTAGTCTTTGACAACCCCGTTCTGTTCACCGATTCAAAAGTGGTCCCTGTGCAGAATTTTTGGGAACAGCTGAAACTAAGTTCAGATGGCTAGTCCGATGATTTGCACAACGGCCAATGCAGTTCTTGATTTACAACTGGCTGCCCCCGACGATGATGGCTTGCTATATGACAAAAACGGATACAGTACTGATTCACATGATTGCCTGGCGCTTGTGAGAAAATTAGATGACACATGCGATGAAAGTGTTTGTGGATTTACTCATTGCGTTTCTGAAGCACATCAAATATATCCGGGAAACTACATGAGATGAAGTCACACTTGACCATGAGCTGACTGATTCGACACGTTCATTCGGGGGAAAAACTATTTTGATAGCGCTAAGAGCACAAGTGACAGAATAAAGCCTGTGCACTGACCAACAGAATTTATGGGATTCAAACAACTCCATGTCCGGTCAGTTCCCCACAATGGAGTTTCTCGCGCAACTACGGTTACTTGCCGGAGAACCGATTGCGTGGCGGCATATGTCATCACACCTATCTAGCAAGAAATGTCAAAAACAATATTTCACTTAATGATTTCAAATGATTTTGAATTACTTATCGAACTCGACCTTCGAATTCATGAAATGGGTAGCGGAACTCATGGTAGCCGCAGAGCCTAATTAAATTTCCTTGGAGGGCCTAGATGTGGAGCGAGCAACTGATCTTCTAACGTTTTTTGATGGTCTTACTGCGAAGGCGAACTAAACTGGACTCAAGCGGTGTATGGACTGAAAATACACTTCCGATTAGATTTATAGCCCTGAATCAGCGAGACATGACAGAATTACAATAGAAGTGGATTTCACATAGCTTGTGGTCAGCCAAATGGGCACGGTGTTCAAGTATCTGCAGAGCGAAGCGCTCGAGTTTATCACGGACATAAACTCCTCTGCGGAAAAATGTGAAACAGAAGATAACATTGTTAATATATTTTTAAGTCGCTTGTAAGCGGCCTGTTCGTGTCCGAATGGAAGGTGCGCAGTTTTGCTGCACTGCATGTCTGTTCAGGTGTGCTGACTGTTTTATCAGTCACCTGTTTTGTTTGTCAGACTACGAATGCGACTCATTTTCTACCTGAGAAGAACCTAACTGAACCAGTGCTTGGTAATGTTGTTCTGAGCCTCTTCTGAACTAAACAGCCTTCGTGATGATTCAGTGACACATCCGGTAAGGATGTGTATGTTCGACATAGCAATCAGGCTACTCTGATCAAAACTCTTGGTATACTTCTTGCAGAAGATACTGGGATAAATAATCCCACCAAGCGTAATTCCTCACAACACAGACTGTCAGCACCAAGCGTTATGGTGTGCTATATACAGTATAAATCGATCTCTTTCTTGATTGTCTTGTACGGTAATTGCCTGTTATATATACTCGGCCTCGGTGGTCTAATTTTGAATCATGACTAAAAACGTTGGTGAGTACATCTGTCTTGCTAGAGTTGAGACTGAGGTTCATAAGATTAAGTGAGTTCTTGTAACAAGGACGATTACCCACACTCTGAAACTGTAAGCACAAGCTAAGGTCTGCTGTCTGATCGTGTTTTCCGGTGAGGTTACATTTAAATTTTCCGGGTTAACATTCCTATGCAGTCAGTCATTTTGATCTACCCTCTAGACGTATTGCTTTATGACAATATCAGAGGCAATTCACTGAAACATGCATTTCGACAGAAACAGTGGTTACTGCAATAGTGACCCGCCATTCATGCTTTAGACTAGATGTGATGATGAAGATGAGCAATTCAGTCGTATCTATTTGTCTTTGTCTCCGTGACTTTTTAAGCCACACTATTCAAACAAGCAGTTGTTTGGCTGACTTTAATCACTTGTCTGACTAATTCAGAGAGATTCAGAGGCGCTTCTAACACGAACACATTGGGCTTATCAGTTCGGACCCAAATTAGTAACTATCACACATTCTTCACAGACCATTTTATCACTGCGGGTAATAGCCACACCGGGGATGCACAGTTCACTCTTCCTCATTTTCTCTGTAGCAGATCTCTGGAATGTTTATATTTAGCGTGCATTACAGTGACTACGGATTTCGAATTCAGTCTGTTTTGTTGAAGAGTGAAACCGCATTGGTGTAGGCATATTACCAGGCTGGCAGTTTCAGTATACGCAGTAGGCATATCAGATTATTCTGCTCGAGTAGATTCAGCAAACACATAAAGGCTGGGCCAGCGCCTTCTAGTGCACTTTGGGGCTGTTATGTTCTACTGGAATTCTGCAATTTATACATAGCAGTTATCTACAGTACTGTCAAGTAAATAAGTTATCACCACATAAATCTAAAGTTATTCATCATTGCAGACAGAAGGTATCTGATGGTTTGGAACAGTGGCGGTGTTGTTCGTAGCTCGGGTTGATGATGTCACCTCGCTTGATGATGAAACGTTTGCAACCTAAATGCCATGCTCGGCGAACATATCAATACCAGGAAGAAGGTATGTTGTGATGTGTTAGCATCTCGTTTATTCTCAGTTGTAGCAAAATTGAAACACGAAGCTCATATACGACGAACGAATATAGGTTAACAGGGTATGGACACGCATACATTCGCAGCAAGTATTCTGCCATCAACACCATGACAACACAACGGAGTGCTTTGAACACTTTTATACATATAGCACCTGATGGTGAGTTCTAATCACCGTAGCTTTGCTAAAGCCGAGTAACTTCGGGTGTTGATTGTGTAACAGTATTTTGAATGAGTTATTTAGCTCAAGATAATGACCTGATATCGTAAGGTGTCTAGCAATCAGTGGTATAGGAATCCACATGTAAACTGCATGTTTTACGTTCGCGACTGATGAGAGTAGACGAAATGTTAACATGTCGCAACGTGTCTTTTTTCCGTACTAGTGAATTTACCAAAGGGGAGCTGATGTTTCAAGTCCCTTAGTTTGTCGGAATGATGTCCGTTTCAAATAGTCATCTAAGAGCAGGTGAAAGATCAAGCTGCACGTGCACACTCCGTCGTGTCTTCTGTTGAATACATTACTCGTATTAACCCAGACACGTTATTCTGGGCTGAGTGAGCCGATCGGGTCGGAGGATTCACACCAGTAACTATTAGATGAGGTTGCTCAATAGGTGAAATCAGGAAATACCACTAGCCTAGATTGTGTAGTGCTTCAGTAACTAGATCAGAGCCTTCCAAAGCAGACAGGTTACACACAAGAATCATTCCGCGCATATGTTCAGTGACTCTCAGAGCCTCAGATGACGACTGTAGGCGGGTACATTCGTCTCGATCTCGGCTTACCTGGGTGAAAGTATCACTCCCTTTTCATCCGAAATGGCACAACACCACTAGTTCATTTAAGTCGGTTACTCGCAAAATGGTTACTTACTATAGCAAAAGGGTATTTAATAATAGGCGTTGGAGCCAATGGAGGGTCATGTACACTGAGGTTAGTAGTAGTGTATAATTGCACCAATTTGTGCAGTTTATCTGATTAATATCTTGTTGTGGAGATTACGTGTATCCTTCCAAAATTATATAGATGAAAAACTCGCACTAATTACTTGGAGGTGAGGGCGCACTAGCGATTTGAACATACTCAGGGGCCAGTCCAAGTAAATTGACCCAAACAGCCCAGAGAAAAACTCGCAGTCCGAATTGGTTTTCTAAATCATCAATATCCAGATGTAGGCCACAATAAACTCATTTAAAGCAATCGTTCATATGTCTCTTTCACAAGCAATGGTAATCAGTTTTCTCCCCGCGGAAGGTATTCATCTTAGTCCGAATGACACGTTTTACATCACTTTACAATTGACGGGGTTGAACGAAAGCCAATTTTCCGTCTTCAGGCGGTGTGAAACTTCGAATTTCTTTTAAGCCGAACTTCGTTTTCATTAGTTTACATTCGTAATGAGAAAGTGACAAACTGTGGGGTTTCCTCTGCTGGGGAGGATTAGACAGGACCCTTAGACGCATACCTAATCCTGTGTTACTGATAAACGAATGCACTGACTCTGAAATTACAGCGGTGACCTTGTAGGCAATCTATAGGCCAACTGAACAGAGGATTATCCGTGTAATCGTTACAGAGCTCCATGTAAAGAATCAAATGTACTGCATGGCCCTATGCACCATAAAAATTTCGAAAAGTAAAATCAGCCAGTTTGCTTTCGTCAATTCTTCTTGTTCAGCTTTCAGCGCAACAAATGAACTGGTTGTGCACAAGCTTTCGTGCAGCAAACCGTGTTGATTTTTCACCATGATTTTGATCGAATTCCAGCTCACTGTGGCTTTTGAGACAAACAACATCAGTGTGATCGACTCATAGTTGACGTGCTTTTTTCGATGAGCGTCCTTAAACATAGTTTACAGCGTATGCCTTATATACTACTGGAAGATGGAACCCTAGCTAAGGTCGATTACACAATTCGCACTGTGGATTTGACAGTTCATCGGTGTGTTTTTAGTCCCAAGGGGGTAATGAGACAAAGATCCAGGGACTTTTAACGATCACCAATAGAAGCTGGAAAACACCGTATGGGGTAAACGTAATAACTATAAACCACCCGCACATTTTGCACTGATTATGTGCAGGTGGTAGTGAACATAATCAAGTTTTGGCAACTGAGACAACAAAAACTCGTTTCAAAACGTGAGCTATGCTTTCACTGAGTAGTGGAAGAGTTTTTCAAATTTGTTCAAAAATCAACATGTTAGAATCACTGATGTGCGCAGTCGGAAACTGTAACAAACGTGAAGTGTATCGACTCGTATTTACGCACATGAACACACACGATCATTTGACTGAACAGAAAAGGTTTTGATTATTACGTTGATGGTACGTGTACCTAGAATATTTTACACAGTTCGGTGGCTTTGTGATGAAGTAATGAGATCATTGATTGGATGTGCATACATGATTCGTTTGCCGTTGGTTCCAATCACTCTTTCATCTGTGGCTAACATTTGGATCAGACCCAAATATGTGCAAACGAGGTTGTTGTATTCTGTCCAGGTTTTTTCTTTCTTCCTCAATTGGCTACTGTGTTTTTCACCGTCGATTGCGACAGAAATATAGGTAAGCGGCAAATAGCTGTACACAAAATTATCAAGAGTGAAATGCATTTTTTCAGCTATCTCCCGAAAAACTCTAATTAATTAATTTCACCGAAAAGAGCTGTAAAACTGACTTTAGTTTGAGAGAGAAAAGATCAGTAGAGAATGTATCAGTCTGATCCACTTGCATCTTGTGGTTGATTCACATTTGTAGTTGTGAGTAATTGCCATTCAGGTATGACAATTCAGGCTTGTGCTTCATGTTTAACAACGGCCATGATATTCCGAGACGTTTGCATAAAGTAAAGCAGGTCATTGGTTTGAAGATATTATGCTAATCTTGATTTCGACCCAATTGTTTATTTGCCAAATGTGTATAATTCAACGACGTTGGGAAGTAGGTTCCACTGCATTCGTTCGTCTGTACATTGTTACTGATCATCAGTATAAATCTACGATGCATCTTTGTTTAGGATGTCAACATATTGAAAGAATACTGCGGAGAAGATTGTGTTATTGTCATCGGGGCTTCACTCAAAGAGTAATCAGACTAATCGAGAATTGGTCTCACTGTTAACTTAGCAGGTCGCGTGATAACCATGTTGAAACCAAAGTCGTGAGGTCGCCGAAGTGATTGAAGGGGTTGGAGCAACAAATGGTTCGAACAAAGTGTATAATAGGCCGCTTGATTTTAGACTTACCGGAACGTCTGGATTCATCATGGAGATATAATTTGAGTGGGTGAGTCAACTTACCCGAACCAAAGTTACTGCAGAAAGGCGTTGAACAAAAGAACCTACGGAATTTAAAAATGTGCTGCCAGGTAAATAGTAAAATGATCGATATAACCTTAATTTTTCAGCCAGTTTCTGAGATACAGGTACCACACACTCTTTGCGACCAACTGAGCTCGAACTCAATCTGAATGCTCTGTATGGGAAAGAAATAAAATCTCTGTACTTTAATTTAATGGAATATTACCCCTCTATACGCCTCTAACATGCCACAGTGAGTGGTTAAAAGTTGTGCAGCGCTTACAATTCTTGCCGGCTTCCTCAGCATGCGATTGTTCTTTCTTCGTTCTTAAGGCAAATTCAGATGTTTTCACGCTTACGTACGCTAATGATGTTGCGAATCGTAGTTTCACTACCAAACATCAATATTTAACTAAATGAGATGGACTGATAAACACTGTAGATTTGTCTGAACGCAGAGAGCAGATGTTATTCTCATCAAAATATTTGAACGTATCTTCTTTACTTCCATTCTAATCAACGTCATAACATCTTCGAAATCTGGAAGTGATCTTGTGGTTTCACTTTCTACCGATTCCTCATGATCACAGCATGTCGCCGACGTTTCCTCAAAAACTAAACGTTAATATGCTTTTCTTCATGAAATGCGTTACCTCAATACTCTTGCATATCTTATATAATTACTCCTTATCAGTTAGGTGTTAATACGTTGGCTTCTTTGTTCGTGTTCCCGGAGATTTTTGGTGAAACATTTCGTTCGCTGACCTGTCTAACTACTTCTACTCATTTGCTGGTTGTCATGTAATTATTCTTTTTAACACGTAAGATAAATTTACAAACAACCCACTTTCTGTTCGTTAGCAGACACGTCTTCTAAATGGGCCAGTACGGCTAGCCGAGATTTCGCACACTTACGGGCGGAACCAAATGCCAGCTGATAGGAGTAAGGCTGACCTAATTCGGTCCATATTGCCTGAAGCAGGTTCAACATTGTGTGGATAAGTTTGCACTATCTGAATAAATCTGTCATTTGTGACAATCGTTTTCTTCGTTCGTTCGTTCGTTCGTTCGTTCGCTCACACCTCATAACCTGATTCACTCTAACATTACGACCGCCAAGTACGATCGTCGTTTCTGTCCTGACTGCCCTTTGTGAAAATTGTTTACCATATATACTCATTTCATCTCTTGTCCAGCTTTTAACCCGTGCAGTTATGGCTTTTTTATTTCCTGCCTAAGCTTGGTGAAAATTCGGTGAACCATGTCGTACAAAATGTTTCTGGTTACTGTACTCATGTTATACTCAGTGCCTTACAAATAGGGTTTGTGCGTATTTATTGTGTATTTTATTGCATGGCATACCGTGAAATCTGCATCTACAAAAAGTTGTTTTCAGTGGAGAAGTGGATTTACTACCGAAGTTTGATCGCCTGCCAATTTCGAACAAAGTCAGAGTGAGTTACAGAGTCTTAGGATTCGGTTAAGCATCACAAAAATTAACTGGGGTTAAATACTGTCTAGCATACAGAAAGTCGACTATCTTGAAAATCTCTAAAAGTTCTCAAAGTTGTCGAAGTCGACGTAAGAAGCCACACACTAAGTGTTTGTGTGATTTGCACGTGACTTGATGCTTTAATTTCTCTTTTTTTGATAGTCTTATTAAATTAGTTGAAACATTTTTTTGACAATTTAAGAGCTTTTTCTGATTTCTCAAGACTATACTTTGATAGACAAGATTGGCCGGAAAACCCGAACGAGTGGTAGCTTAACTGTATAAAATCGATCAAGACTAAGCGAAACAAAATTCATGTATTTGAAAATGATAACCATATACCTATTTCCATATGGTAAGTACCTGTTAGGCGCTTGGAAATGTCACTGTCTTTTCGTGATTCACGCTGTGCTGTGTGATCACGCTGAAGTATTCTGACCAGATAGTCAGAATCTATGGCTGACGCTTTCCATTCGACAAAATATTACTTGTGTGCACTCACACTTTAGTCAGTCTTTCCTGGATGAACTCCGTTGCACATACAATTAGCTTAACGTAAGATGTTGAGTAAGTATGTCACTCATTTTCTCAGACTCACTGAACGTCAAATCCATAGTTCATTTTTCAGTCCCATCAGGGTGGTATTCGTTTGCTTAAAATATGCGATTAATCAGTATCTGAGTGACTGCACAGCGGAAGTTCACGGGTTTTAAACGACAGGGATGTGTGAACTCATCAGTTTAAAATCTAACATTTCGAGAGATAAATCGGAAAAGATTTTCTGTAAATGAGGAATACCAGTTCGTTTGTTTAGTGATTTAGATTACGAGATTTAAACTGTTAGAACTGATTGCAAATTGTACACTCAGATAATACTTTTGGCCAGCTCACCTGCAAATTTGTATTGAACCCGTGACTCGTACTCAACAGAACGCATAGGTAGTGCATATTTTAGTCCGGACTGGAAAGTCGCATTTATTGTCATAGTTGAAGTCTTTCCAAGATGTTGCAGTGCGCCATCTTATGATATATGGAATAGTAACGTACACTTTAGAGTGTAGTTGTGTAACGTGGTGGAAGTGACCAAGCTATGTTGCAAAAATATGTATTCTAAGTCATCTTGCTCCACACAAATGAACCTATGAATCCAGGTGAACAGGCAGGCCAAGAAAATTGATACACATATCTTCCATTTGATTGTACAAAGCCACTTAAAGACAAAAATTGTTGCCAAGTTCCAAGTTACATTTACATTGGATCCTTAAACTGAACTGTGTTAGTTTTCTAGTACCGTAGTGACCATGCTCCAGATCCCTCAAATACTATACATCAAAATCTCAGAGCGGCATGCAGACGACAGTTCGCTCAAGAATAAATGTTATATCTGGACCGGGTAACCTATGGTAACATGGATAAATGTTTTTATCACAAGAACAACAGAAGTAGTCAGTTTGCACAGTTCTGTTTGAAAACATGATTTTTTTATTCTGCTGCATAACAGTAAATATCAAACACGTTAAAGATTTTTAGACAACTCATCTGAACCATTTTACAGTTAAAAACCATGTCAACATAAAACCGTAACACTGAATGACATACACAGCTACTCACATTATTGACAGAACAAATAGGTCGGACTGCTTGGTTAAGGTATAACAGCTCATAACTCACTTCTCGTGATCGCTGGGCTTCCACGCTCATGCATCCATTGCTCACTATTCATCGTCTCATCGACTGACTGAAGAATTCCCATTACCCTCCGACTTACTGACTGATACAATCGAATCAGTGTCCTCTATACCCTAGGGTTTTTGGACACTGTATTTCGCACAAGGCAGTCAGTTCTGTTACTAAGATGATCCACGTTTGGTGAAAATTTCTGTGCCGACTGTCTCGTGAGTCCTGTTTTTCCAGTCTCGCGACGTGGCCCTCTAGTACCAGTTGGGTGAGTTCACAACGTTAGCACATTCACTCGTGACACAATCCAGAAGTAAGAGTTGTGCCATTTCCTGTCCCGTTCGTTGGAGTTAAACAGTGTTGCCCGGATTTTCCAACAACTGTGGACCAATTAACCTTCCGCGATGTATCATTACAACAACTGACGGTTTATCATGTAGTAATCAATTACAGGAATAAGGTAAGCTTATCTGCATCAGACGAAAGCATATTAGTTGAATATGCTGTATACACGGTTTCACACTTGGAACTGCTGACTACAAAGGAGTCGGTAGACACATCTAGTAAGAATGGGGGAATAACATTTAGACCTGAAAAGTCCACTTGTGTCGTCTCAGTATTTTTAGGTAAAACTCCATTCCAACTGTGTCTTTGCCTTATAAGTGCATGGGAGAAACAGTGTCTCAGTAAATGTGGTAATAGTCCGGTGTTAGCCTCTGAACTGACCTCTCATGCGTACAATTTAAATGCAAAAGTTTGGTGGACAATCTATGATCATAGTTATTTGCATGTGTTACACTTGGCTAACCGTACACGTCTCTATTGAGTTGAGTTTGCGAATTCGGTCACAGTGAGTTCAATGGGTTATTTTTGTACCACGTAATAAGGTCACCGTGGTATAACAGCGGAAGCACCGACTGAACTCGTGTGCACCCTCATTTCATTTGGACAGAAGTTCTTGAAGAAATGGAGCGACCGACGGCGGTCCTGTGCTGTGCTGTTTAAAAAGTTCGGGGGATATGCACAGACTCCTGCCTCATTTAGCCGTCACAATGAGTTTATTCGAGGCAAAATTTCGTAAACAACCATGGTTCTATCTATTCCCAAGAAATGTCTCTGCCCGTTACAAGTCAAAGAGTGGATTACATCGACTACTTTGATGTTCTGCTATAAAAAACCATACAAATGTGTACGAAGCTGAACATGCAGTTCAGCGCATTTTGTGAAGAAACGTGACTTACATCTGAAACATTTAAATCGAAACATTCTGCGATTTTCACGTACAATTCTCGTACAGTCCGGAAACCATGGATGATGCCTGTTGGACTTCCGTGAGCTAGTTGACAATAAAAACGATAGGTGGGCTGTGGCTGTGGAAGGCTTTCGGCCGTCGCTGGCACAATAGGACCGATGGTGCTCAAGTTGGAATTTGGAGAACATATGCTGTTACAGTTACGTCTGCGACGGTAATCGCGATGTTGAACTCGGGACATCACTTCGGACCATACGGAAGACTGAGAGAGGTAGATGGAGTATATACCTGAAAGCATGCCGATATGAAATTATATAACTGCCTCTTAACAAATATTGCCGAACTGAACAAATCATTCATGGCTGAGAGAATGAGTGTGACAGAGAACGACACTGGTGACAGTTAAAACTCAACAGTTTCGACCGGTAGTCAGCACGAATTGAAATCCTGATTTGAACGGTGCATGTCTAGACCAAACAAGCGTTAGAAAAATGCACTAAAAATAACCCAACCATACTGCCGTTTTATATTCGGCATTTCCATTTGGTGATACAAAAACACATTCCTGCGTATCATAATATTCTACTGTGTTGCTGATGCTATGTCTGACAGAATTCAACTTCGACTGCTTACGTGTATCATGTAGACGGTCACGTGAGTGGAAATCGATTAAGATATAAACGGTTATCAAAACAAAGAAGTCAGCCTGCATAAATGTCTGCTTCATCGTTTTGAGAACACAGTTGACAAGCTTCAATTACCATCCCATAACATCGAATTCATTCACTCGTAAACCACAGCAATGAAGCATGCTAGCTCATCACCAGAACTAATAAAGCCGTGTGAATTTTCGCGTCTTTTGACGATCACTATACTGAAGGTCCTACTGTGAGGACAAAAGTGATTTGAAACGGTTAACTGACTTAATACAAATGCGTGCGTATAAGCGCTTGTGTTCGTTTGGATTGTCCGGGAAACGAATAACAAGATTCTGGAGACTGAATGATTTCTGGTGAGGTTCCACGGTTTGTAAAAATGGATTAATGAAAGTTCTACAAGGCAAGTCATTCAATGATTATGTGCACATATACATGGGTGTTCGGCTTAACCACAATAAATGTGGCTGACGACAAAATACTGTGCCGTTAATGGAAGATTCCTAGGTCTAGTTCCGTGATAATAAAGCTTAAGATCTATAGTATACAGATTATTCTGCCTTATTCTGGTACGCGTAGAACTATTCAACTTAACATTAGACGATTTCACTTTTGATGTAGTAATACAATAGACCGCACGGAAATCGTGATATCTTTTGGGTTTATATTCTCCAGTATAAGGCCAGTAGGCTTTACTACAACTGTTCTGTTTCTCAATCTCCCATACCTTATTGCAGCAGGTGATGAACTACGTAGTCTTTGCCAGTGAAACCAATCCTACGCCCCACTGGCGTTTTGGTACTCCTGTTTCTCATCACCTTACTGGTCATTTACTTGCAACCAATCATCATTGCTTCTTACGGGTTGTCGTGTTGTGTGGACTGCGTAATTTCTTTGTTCATGCGAAACACTTATCCAACCAAGTTTTTCTGTTCTGTAACTTATTAGGTGAAACTGAAGGTTGTGAACCAGTTGTGCCCAATATTTGTTAGAAACCGACGTTGTAAACGCTACAAATGTAGAACATGTGTTACCAAATTAAGTCACTAGGAATGCTGATTCATCCTATTTAACAGAACGAACAAAACGTATAATTTTCCATCATTCGCGAAAAATTCCTAAACAACACAAAGCATCTTGAATCCTATGTTTCGTCATCCCATAAACTATTCTAGAAATATTTGTCTCCAGTTTGTGGTTGGTGGAATAAATGCTTCCTGAATCTTCATCGTATACTCAGCAGCGACGGTGCGACGCAATGATGATCATACGGCACACCATAAGCCCAAACATGAGACCCACGAAAGATTTGCGTGTGCTATAAACACTTATGGAACGATTGAGAATTTTTGCAGAATACTAAGCTGAGAGGGCTGAAACCAGTAGAACCAGGGAAGCCGATCATAGTATCGTATACAGTTGAGGACAAATGACTGTCGGTAATTTTGAAGATGCATAATCAGGCGAAAGTTTATCCGGAATGCAGCTGCTATTCGACAATGTGAGACTGTTAATGCAGATATTAGCTGTTCATTCACTCCAGAAGGATGCTGACAAAACGTGTACTTTGACTGAATTACGCCATACTAATGCGCCTTATGAAATACACAAGCATACAAAACCCATAGTTGGTCATGGAACAGGGAATATGTAGCTACAAAACAATCCTACCGACCATGTCAAATGTAGAACGGATGGAAAGTTGTCAGCAAAATAAGCACCCACGTTTTTGACCAAATATAATTGTGAAAACCACTTAAAATTTCGTGCTTATTTTCTTTCAGTCACACACTTGAGTTTGTCACGAAGTTTCTAGAAAATCTTCTCCACTCAAAATAAGCCTTGCGTTTTTGCCTGGGGCTTCACATAGATTTCGAATAGTGGTTGCCGTTTATGCTTCCGACAAATTGTTACCATCTTTGAGAATAATCGTATGTACACAGTTATGCCTGTAAGAACAGCCTTCTCATCAACATCATTGGGTAATGAGCATAAACCCTTTCTCTTGTGGCCTACAAATGACACGTTTGGAGGTGTGAGCCTGTAGATATAGAGGGATGCGGGAATAGACTTTTAAAAATTGAGTGACTGTCAAGACAGCAGATAATAAACTGAACAGTATTCAAGATAAAAAGAAGAGTTATTCAAACACGCTTGAATATTTCAATATATTTGTACGCAGTAAGCGACTAATGCAACAATACACCATGCACTATAAAAAACGATAGGCTTATAAGGTCATAGAACGTGAGTAGAATTTGTTTAAGTGAACTTCTGGCTTCGCTACTTCACTGCATTTATCCACTTATCTAACCAGCTTTACTGTTGTTAAACACATTGTCTTAACTGTGCAGAGACTGCAACCCGTCACGATGGCAGAAAGCAGTGAGGCGGTGAGATATTGCTTTTAATAAGTAATGCATTCGATCCAGTCTCTCTCCAGCACAATTCATCAGGTTATTATCTAAGGAGAAGTCACCAGCATCGTGAGTTTGACAAGTACGTGCACCAAATTTGCTGGAGAGGAATTAAACAACCCTGTAGAAGCCCTCGTCGAATTGTCGTTGGTATACCGTATCACGTTTGAAAGCTCTTCCAGAGAAACCGCTCTCAACACCAAGGTCAGAATTGTTCAATCTCTACAGAGCTCACTCACATGATCAGCGAATATGAGCGTTTTCTGGTGATGGTTTAAAGCGTGTGCGAAACCTCTTTTCAGCCCAGTTCAAACAGACGCAGTTAGATTTTCCCTCTATGAATGAATTTCAAAACAACACCTACAGTCTACAACAAGTTGCGTACGAGAGTTCAATTTGACTAACGGAAAAATCTGTCGCCCATGTCTTTTTATGAGACGGGCTGGTTCCATGCAAAATTGGTGGATATTTCTAACCAACTTTTACCGGCATCCATTCGTCAGCAGTGCTGTCTCACACATGAACACTGCCAAGTCAATGAAGAATTGAAGGAGATGCAGTACTTGGAGTTACTAAAGCCGATTAGAGGCTTCTGGTGTAATCATCATAAGCAAAAACAATTAGATGACAAAAATGAACACAATCTTGGAAGACCAACGAAAGTTTGAGAAGGAAAGAAGGATTGATATTAACACAATGCTTTAAGAGCAACTAGCGAGGCAAATCCAGCCAGTGTTTTTATAAGGTCATATCTCTGAAAATCATTATAGGCTCATAAAGCCAATAGGTATGTAAACGTCAAGAATAACTGAGCACCTCTGAGACCAATTTTATGCATGAACAGGTTAACGTATCATGAGGTTGCTTGACGGTTAGTTGACATCCTGGATCCTATTCGCAAACTGTAACTTCTACAGTTCCCAAAGAATTCCTTTGAACTAGCAGAGGAATTGAAATTAGTGTCAGTGGCTTCATTTATCTTTTCATAAATACAATGTTTTGAGACAGGTAAATTGTTTTGTGACTTTATTTCTAGTCAGAACTTTGATACACGTATTCTACTTGACCATCTTGAAGATTTCGTTCTACTATGTACAAAAAACATTAGGTTTAGATTTGAAAGACTTTCGTATAGACAAATAGACGGAGTGGCTATGGGTAGTGCGTTAGGTACAACAGTATCCGATATCTTCTTGAAAATGATTGGACAAATAGTTCCAAATAAAATTACCAAAACCGTATTGTGAAGACGGCATGTTGATGATATTTCGATTTTTATTAAATTTGATCACTGATCTGTTTTCTTTCTTCTTAACTCTATCCACACGAACCTATGCGTCTTACAAAGAGTAATCAGATGGTAGTCCACGTTTCTCAGATCTACTTATTACCAGGTGTGAGGATGGAACACTAGAACGATCGGTCTGCAGTAAAACAACATGACGGGTGGGGTGGGGACAAAAGATTTAGTTCTCCAGTTTTGCTTTGAGAGCATACAACCATGCTTTAGTCCAGACCCCAATTCATAGGACCGGGTGTACTTGTACCCCTGGCAGGTTGCAGACAGAACAAGATATACTAAGAGAAACGTTGCTGGCAAATGGATATCTTGAAAAATTCATAGACGTTTACAGTATGGTGAAAAAATCAGTCAGCCAGTTTAAACAGCTCAGAAGAAGGATATATTTCTATTTCTGCAATTCATAGGGGATAATTGGAACAGTGACATCAAGCACAAATTGAAGTCTGTTCTATTTCGAACATATGCGGCTGCACGATTACGTTTGGTGTACAAACCATCAAACGACCAGTTCTTCAAAACTGCGAACGCAGTTTGTCTAGCTGTTGTGCCTCACACGTTATCTACCAGTTCACCTACATTTGCCGTGACATTTGCATAGACAGGACAGATCGGGAAGTATCTTAGCAAGCAGAGGGACACATTCCGGAATGATTAGAAAACTGGTGACAGCAATCTCAAACCGATTAACTAATCATTCAAAATCCCGCAACTTCGATTGCTGAACATCTTATCATAACAGATCATTAAGTTAACCCGCTTGTCTCGTTCAAAAATATTGTTACGCAATCAGAACCAGAAATTACTGGCTTTTGTCAAAGCTTTGTTGAACAAAACTTAACAGCCGCAGCTATGTGCGCAAAATGCGCAGTCGGGTTGTCTTGATGTTGACGACATAATGATGTGAACATGTGTTAATAGTCTGTCTATCTCTATTTATCTATCGTATATAACTTATATATTGCACGTTTGCTACTGTTGAGAGTTAACGAAATGTCAACATACCGCAGCATATGTCTACTGTCTGTACTGATGAAGAGGGAAAAGATCACGTGAAACATAATTGGTAACATACTTCCAGACTGTCTTGTTTAACAAACTGTAGTGTTTCTGCAAGCATAATTTTTTTTGTAGCCTTGAAATATTTTCTAACTTAGGATTGCATTATATATATTTAGAAGACAGCCATTTTTGTATGTAGGATTGGCATGGTGGGTTGAAATCTGTCTACTAAACAACACCCTCATTTTTTTGGAGTAGTCTCAGGTAGTGTGACTCCTGTTTTCCTTTGAACACTTCCACCAAATGATCCACAGGATGGTGACTGGAAAAGCGAACACTTTTAACTCACCAATAAACTATTCATCCCACACACCCGTTAACTGGTCGATATAAAAAGCTGTTTCATGATATTTGTAAATGTGGCACTGAAGAGTCAATAGGAAATGCTTGGATCTATCATTTTTCGCGTTCTGACGGTTCTGTTCAAACTTCAGATATTTACGGACACATACTATAAAAAAGGTAAATACTGGGTACGTAAAACAGCCGTCAAAAACGTTTGAACGAATGGTGATGTGCTTTACGGCTGCAAGTCAGGTGTTTACGCTGACCATCGAAACTGCCTAACAAAACCAATCTCTAAGGTCATCACTTGACATGAAAATACATTACACCATACGGTGGCTTAGTGGTTAACAAAGACTCCAGTCCGCCGACATGTGTGCTTCTGCAAACCTTCGTGACATCGTTTACTTAGCAGAAGCTATGAGCCATCAACACCATGATAAACGCTTGTGCCCATTAAACCTCGTCTGGGTTGCCACTGAACCTACATTTGTGAGTTCTTCTATCAGTCCGAGATGATCGCTGCTTTACCTGCAGTTCGACTAAATGCGTTGCTGAAAGTAAAGGTCGATTCCAGAAGAAGGTTATCTGAAAAGCTCAAACGAGTAAGAACAGAGTCAAACATAGGCGAAGTGAATACTGCTGCTCATTCTGACAAACTTTTCAGCCAGCCTCTTTTGAGAGGAAACACTACGTCCGAATTTTGCTCTTATTAAATCACGTTAGTATTGTAATTTCTTTCCAGGGTCAGACTTTCAAGAAGCAACTGCTTTGACCCTTGTGCCGATGACCTCAGACTAGACTCGACCAAATTGCCATACATGAAAGGTCACGTAGTCTCGACTGGGGATTTAACAACTGTCCTGTTGACTCCACACTACAACCTTGAGATCAGAACTTCCAAGACAGGTCGAAACCTTCGATTTCATAACACCCACAAGGCAATGTTTTAGATTACTGATGAGTATGCGCTAGTAAAACAGATGAGTTGACAATAAATATGTTCATACGCAATTCGAAACATAACCGATTGCATTCAATGATTGAAGGCACGCATTTCTGCCGTCACTAAGAGAATAACGATGGTGTGTAAGCAAATGAAGATACTAGAGTTTTTCATTTAATACAACATTACCAGACTTTCATTTACTTAACACGAAAACTGGAGTCGAATGAGGTATTTCATCTTGTGGCCGTTGAGTCACCAAGACACAGAAGGAATTTCATCAAGACAAATTGCATGTCAACTTGGACACAATGGCAAATATACCTTAGTAGTTTTGTGTCACCTTGAGAGGAATGAATTTCAGTGTGAGGAATGTTGAGCTGTGGTGGGTAAGGTTGTTCGGGGTATCAAAGACCTAGTTTGGGCTGCTTAAAAGAACACAAAAACGCGTTTCCGTAAACATTTTCCGGGAGAAATCTAAAGTCTTGGAATACGGAAATGCTGCGAGAGATGTACGGAAGTAAAACTTTGTAGGCTTTCTATCCAAAGGAAAGCAAGCAGAAGCTCCACGCAGTCGCTCTCCGAATAACAGGATGAGTACAACATTTTCTACTGCATCATTGAAGTTTAGTCTCCCATCCTTTTCCACTTCTTCACTTCATTTCGAACACAAAGCCCAACCCGTACCTAACGTGCGTTTGCTCAATTGTCCTCTTTCTGATTAACAGCATAATACACTGGATGTAGGATCAAACAAGCGTCTGAGTGAATAAGGACCTATCACTTCTTCGAGTCGGTTTCCTAGTATTAACTATCATTGGCCGAGAAACCAGCCGAGATCGATCCAACTCATACATAAAAACAGCTGAAGCGGTCGCATCTAGGTTATACAACCAAGACTCAATCAGTTCATCTAACCATTAAATCTAACTTTATATCCATATTGGTGCTCCGCCATTTGCTAATCGTAAATAGAAGACAGTTTTTCAGCTGCACAGGAGCATAGTAGAACGATATTTAGTTGTCTTCCGACTGGCTTATAAACAGTCTACCAGTATTTCATGTGGATTGATATTCTAATCGTTTTTCTCATATAGTCAGTATTTATTGTAATTTCAGGTAGATATGTGGAAACATGATGGCAATAGCCAAAAAGCGGCGCGTCAGTCCGTCTAGTTGTTCATTAGGATTGTTTAACTTACTCCAAGCTATTTATCCACTCGATGCCAGTGTGTCTTTGAAGTGGTAGAAAGGAACACTCCTACAACTAACAGGACGGATTGGGATCTGCTTAGACTTGACTTCTTATACTACACAATTTTAGATGACTGCAACAAATAAAAATCACACGTTTGATGTTACATTCAATAAACGAGTGATCCTAAATGTCAGTAACTTACTTTATTGCACACCAATCAGAAAGTAATCAAGACACTAAAGGCGCTCCCTTGGTTACCTCTGGTGGTAACTTCTTCCAGTCAAAATAAACTGGGCTTGCATTAATCCGTATCACAATGTATAGTGTATATATATCATATACTAAAGCTGTTAGGCAGCAGCGAGGTGAGAGGAGGTCGATTAATCCAGAGTAGAAGAGTATTCGATTCACCGGTTCATGCAAACGTGAGAACAATTGTTACGTGTCAGATAATAAGATTACGGAATTCCGCATATTCAGAAAACAACCACTCTTGCAGTGTTCAAACTTTTTCTGCTAAAAATTTTCTGATTCATCGTTCAGAAGAGATCCAACCGTTAAATATCATTCAAAATGTACTAACAAAGCACTGCTATTGTTCTAGCAGGTTTACGTCGAAGGAAGGTGAGTGTTGAACGTGTGTGAGGCAAACCTAAAATGTGTATCATTGAAACCGCGAATTTTTCGTGGTATACCGCATGTATGCGCGAGCAAACATATGCAACGTATTTCGCAGATGAAATGCCAGCTTCTACTAGGTCACATCCAAAAGCTTGCAAAATCGAAAATTCTGCAAGTTTTCGTTTCGTGTACAAATTATAATGAGCCTACTTGTCTACCATGGAACCCTTGATCACATTTTATAGTAAATTTCGCTGAAATACACATCAGACGTCCCTTCAACTCCCACTCCCACATCCCAGAAGCTTTACGTTTGGCCAGCTGCAACTACTCTTAGTCATTCAGCATCTATGAATAACACCAAAGAGGACTCGATCGTTTCAGTTTCAGCAAAATGACTTCTTGTTTAAAGGGTCTGTTAGTTGAAACATCTCAAAGCTACAAGGTAGCGCAATTTCACACGCGTGTTTCATAGTTTCACTTAAAAATCTGTTCACCCTAAACGAGTCCCTGCAGGTAGAGTAAGTCTAGTGTTCAAAAAAGCTTCATATCCAAATGTGAAAGCAGATGACCGGAAAGAAAAGCAAGGAATAGAGTGATTTCACAGGTAAACAAAGCTCGATGTAAACACCTTCTACAGGATAGTCACACAGAGTGCTTAATCTTAGCACGAAAAAGAACGAAACAGTAAGCCGGTTATTTAACAGAAGAAAGGAACGTCGAAGGCCATCTACACAACTCCAAGCGAAATACGCCTAGGAAGTGCTTATCAAAATGAGAAGAAACTGCCTTCAGTCTTTACGTCGCTTAAAAGCCGGTACCACTTAGAAGGACTAGCAGTTACACAAATTCGATTACCGTCTAGGACTATCTTCAAGTTCAGATTAAATCGTCAGAGCACGAATTGAAATCTAGAATAATCCACTAAGGAAGGAAGCTCACTAGACCGTCAGGAAATAAATGTGCACGCGGGATCATGATTAAGGATTACACGGTAAAATATCCCGCTCGGTCTCAGTGAACAATGTGCGAGCAATTTGGTAAGGGTTTGGAACTTCGCAAAAGCAGTTAGTTACAGAGGCCATAAAAGATACGAAGCACAAATATATTTCAAAAAGAGCGGGTGGTTCTAATCTCTCTATCGACCTTGGGTCGACCAAACTGAATGTTTGAATGAGCGTATTATTTCCCTGATCTTAATAACCTCTATTCCTCTGTCTGTGTCGAGTGATTTCTCGGCACACCCCTCTAACCGGCTGTATCGGTTTATTTACAGATGCCACTGATGGGACACACTCTAAAAAGACCACGGAGTAGTTCTCCTCTATATCGTAAGGACTTTGACTAATAATCTATTGGTTTGAGCTTTCTATATTACACACATTCTGTCTCATCTACTTTTCGTACTTCGAGTGAGGAAGCTGTGTTAGAAGCGAGACGTTACCAACTATCATAATACCCTATTATCCAGAACTTGTTCCGAACTTACAAGGTACTTCGCAGTTTTGTTCAGTCTTACCGACAGAGCAATCAAACATCCGAAAACAAAGCGAAGGTTTATAGGGCAATAACCAAGAAATACGACAATAAACCTATGAAACCTAGAAAATGGTGAGTAAAAGTGGTCCCGAACAAGAAATAACATGGGGTCAGTCAGAAGACGTGAAAAATTCCGTAGTTCGAGTGCTGTCACTAGATCTGAAAGAATCATCATTAAAATCCCGACCGAGTGGCAACAGCCATCCAATGAGACCTAATATTATAATAAATAAATAAATTTGAAATCTACTTCAAGTCTTCAGTAGAACGTGTAGGTTCGTGGGAGTCAATTATCACTCTCTTTTTTTCATTCGATTAGCCTCAAAACATCCAGCATCATTAACACTGCTGCCCATCGATGAGTGCTGTTGACTCAATTAGCTTTGTTGATTCGTGCATCGCGCAACATTCTGCCTCATGCTGTCAGTCACGACACATCCGATATTCTAAAGTGTGTACCTGTTATTGGCTTATTCTCAGCATGCTGTGTGAATTCTTCTCGTATGGTATGATGCACGCTGCTCCGCTCAAATGTCTTTTCATGCAAACAGCACCAAATCAATTTCAGTTGCTCATACCTGTCTTCCTGTTTACTCTTCTATAGAAATTCGTGTACACGTGAGTTGGTTGCGATACTTAGGATCATATTTGCTTTTATGAAAGAAAATTTAAATTTCTGTTGGAGCTCGCACTGTATGATCCGAAACTCGCAACTATCTGAGGTCTTCTGAGTGTTAAAAAAAGATGACATGATGACTGAAGTAGGCACCGTCCACGTTGTCACATCTACGGCATTCCTGTGAATTTTTAAAGGTAAAATGTGAACTAGACTTCACTAATATTTGACACCAGGCTTCGCATTCAGATGAATTTTTTAGTCGGCGAAATCCACGGTCAACCGGGAGCAGTATTGAAATTAACTGAACGAAATTCGTCAGTTTTTTAAACACTACCCAATCTCTTTGTTTGGTTGCGTGAGTTCAACTTGCAGGGTAATCGGATACTTGGGTGTCAACAGAATATTATATGTCCATTTTAAGGGGAATCGAATTAATCACAAAAAAGTGTGCCCGAGTCTTTAGACGTCTGTTTGGTTACACAGTGGTCAACAAAGTTGCCTTATGAACGCATGGCCGGAGCTCTGGTCCCGGCAGTGATACCGACGAGCTTTAACGAAGAGGCACTTGAGTCTAGGGGCTCTCTTTGTAAGGGGCTAACTGAAACGTCCATAGCAGGTAAGTCCCAATCGCGGAGTCACCGTCTGGAGTCAACAGAACAGTTACTATGTCTTCTGTCGAGGATATAGGGCAATCTGAGTGTTACTCATAAGCAAATGTAGCTGAGGGTCTGTGTGTGATAATCCGGTAGTGCCAAATCTGAGGACAGTGGCGCAGTGACCCACATGCTTACCTCATGCGAACCGGAGTGGTAGTTCAAATCCCGGCTGTCATAAGCATATGAATTATTGAAGGTTTTAACATGAACAAAACACAGGTGTAACATTTCATTTCTGAACTGAGTGATTGAAGAGTCTATGTAAATGTAATGCTACGGTCAGCTCCGAGTGTAGTTTAATTGTTGCAAGACTGACACATTACTATTAATCAGCAATCCTCGTGAAAAATTGGTATATGCTCGAGGAAGTACATACTGTTTGATGAGGAGTTGCGTCCCTCTGATTCACATTTGCTTTAATTGAAAGATTACTTGGGTAAAATCTATTTCGGATGTTCTTATTTCAAAGTTATTTGACAGTTTCTAGTCTCGTCTGTGCGCTAAGACCATCAACTCTATGGACATATACATAGGACTACGCATGATTTGTGGAAATATATCAAGGTTATTGCCGATGTTTCACGCTTACCTACAGGATCGGAAAATCATGCAATGTGCTGCATGAAATCATGTAGCGAACGCAATGGAAGGTGATCGATTGTAAGCATGTCGGTTTTCCTGTTATATACTACGGAACTTCCAAAATTCCCTTACATGTCGACCTTACGTGTTTACCAGAATTTGGCCCCCGTCAGTCGTCTCTCAAATTTAAGCCAAATTGTGTTGACTGTCGATTCGACCAGTAAGCAGATGTTAGTGAATCAAATTATCTTAATTCCTTATATGTGTGGATGTTTGCACCGGCCCAGTCCAAGGGTGCTTTCGGTGCTAGGAGGCCAATCTGTTATGTTGCTGCTGGCTGACATTTGCTTGCGTAGCGCTGAATCCAGATATCACTGAACTTTCTGTTATCCTGTGCACAGACAATGATGATCTTAGTGACCGAAAATCAACTTGTTGTTTAGCTTTTTCATCGTTTCGGTTGGTGTGTAATATTGTTCTTGTTTGATGTTCATTGATCTGTTCCACTTTATCGGTTTTGAATTCATTGATGTATGAGTCTTCGAAATGTTTGCTGAACGCACAAATGGTTGTATTTAAGGTTTGTATTTTAGTCTTGCTGACCACCTGTAAAATGTTACCGTGGAATTGTCGGATAAAATCGTGTACGCTTTACGATACGTGGGATCCACTAGGCCTGAAGCATCTGTCAACAGAATGAAACAATGCAACGTGTTCAGTCGAACAGCCATGTCGAGCTGGCCAGTTTCTCGGTGGTTTAGAGCACATAACATGGGTGAAACCCATGAAAGACGCCTAGTAAATGATAAACATTATCACTTAAGTGCAGGAGCTTGGAATTTTGAAGATCCCACCGGTGTTTGTTTTGTATATCAAATGCGTTTTGTCACGTTTGTTTGACGAACGAGCTGTTGCCACACAGCCTTCTACAACATAATTGAGTATGGTTTTTCGCTAATCGACTCATTTGTGTACTCTAATACACTCGTGTTGTGAAAACGGGCGTTGGAAGTTGGCGATGGAGAAATGAATCTGACGAGTTATTTACTGATAAATACTTGTACAATCTTATGAATAAGCGTTTTCAACACTGAACTGTTATTGCAGGCAATGCCATCGGAGTTTAAAGAATCAACTCAGAGCCGGACATGATGGTGGAAGGGGAAGCTGTAGGCCTTGGCACTAATAACCAATCCCACCTCAAAATTCCTGTAGAACACCTTCTTCACAAATGCGTTCACTTGAGGAGTTCGTCTTTCAGTGACATATTGCACCACAATCACATTCCCTGTAACTGGCAAGTTGCGTTTGCACCGGCGCACGAATGCACAGTCCTTCAGCGATCACGATCAGCAAACTGGTTCTCAATGACAGTCTACAGTATCATTTGAGATAGAACTTGTAGGACACGAAACTGTTCCGCTCGATGCCACAGGTAACGGTAGAAGGTGGGAACCATTTTCAGAATATTAAGAAGGGTGCATGCAGTGATATCACGGGAAGAGGTCAACTGGAGGGGTATTGATCAAGGACGGACGATGATGTAACTCATACCATTTTGGGGTATTCGTCTAAAAAATTCGGCTTGGTTCTTAAATGCACCCCTTACATTGCTTCTGGGAGCTACGAAACTCACAGAACAGGAAACAAAATGGCAAGGAAAAACGGCGACTGCGCTGCTGTTGGGTTCATTTTGCTTTATACACAGCAAACCGTTTGAACCAAATGAAGCGATAAAAATTGTCGCAGGACTGAACTGCAATTATCGGATGGTTGAAGTCGTGTGGACAGCTGCTGTCTACAGGGTAGTCTGAGGCGTGTGATGAGCTATGGTGCGAACAAAACCTGTATAACGGCATTCTAATTTTAGGTGATGCTTGTTGATCATGGAGGGTGAAGAACCAGTCATATGTGTTAATCATCCTCATCCATGTTCAGGTGCACTCACGCACCCGGACAGAATGTTTCAGCGGGATCAAGACAAGCCGTCATGTTCACGATAAAGGTAGCTTTCGCCATCCTGATCACTCTATTGCCCAGGCGGTCCTGGGCTATAGGAGTGCTCAGCATTTCCATTTCAATGCATGATAGATTGACTGTCCAGTCGGTAACAAAAACATACCCGGCTATATACAAATATAGGGTTGAACTTACTACCCAGGCTAACTAATTAGAAGACTTCTCACTGTTTGTCTATTTTGTTACAGCCCGTCCATTGCAAAATTAAGGATCGCGTTTGCACGCAGCCCCGTTTGTCTAGTTCGAAGTTCATTCCGAACCCACGAACTGAACACAACGTAGCCCCTACATATGAAGTGAGAATATGATATCAATTGTGTCCAATTTCAAAAATTGCTTCAGGCACCTTGTTCTTTTGTATTAATTTCGAATCTACTGAACCAGGTGTGTATCTGTTAGTTATTATTAACAAATGTCACCAGTAGCCACATTTTGGTGATCGTGATATTTCATTCGTCTTGGTTGATTGCCACTGTACTCAAAGAACCGTTGATGACGGCAAACCTAATGCAAAATCTAACAAGTGGAACAGAGTACTGACTACTTTCTTGAGGACTTTATCACATTGCTCACTGTACACTAGGCTTCTGCGAGTATATAAATGCCAACTAGTCTTTGTTTGGTTCCGGTTGCGTGATAGATTGGGTTGTGAAGTTGGCGTAGCTCTATAGCATAAACCTGGGGCAGCAACGTATGCGTTGAAAATTAATGTCATCACAAACCTCTCGTTGTTAGGAACAGTTGACTACACGTGTGATTATGTGGACGTAGCAGAAGAGATGTTGCGTTGACCAAGGTGGACAAAAAGCGAACTGCTGTCGCGCATTACTATTAGTATTTAGGATAAATTTGATGGGAGACTTCTCGGATTAACAAATGGAGAACGAAAGGAATCGCTTTTGGGCCTGATCTCAACGGATATCTTCGAGTGGAAAAGATTTTACTGTCGACACGTTAATGAGATTTTCGTTATCTTACCCAAAAGTAAAATGCAACTTTCAATGAGGCTCTTTTATCAAGTAACTCTACCTCAGAGACGGAAGTAAGTGGATGTCTACCTCTTCTACAGGTAGTTTCTGAGAACAGCACAGATGTATTCACAAAAAAGCGTGTGTAGAAGTGGTCAATTGGGATCAGTGAGTACATGCACGGATCACTTTCTAACAAACCACAAGAAAGTTTTCTCAGTAAGTAGTCTATACGCTGCTGCGTACAGCATGTACTCTGAGATGGCATGACAGCTGAATCAGTTAACCGTCATCTGTATCGTACCGTCTGTAACGTTTCCATGCACAACACTATATGGTAGATTAATCGCTAAGAAATGGATTTAAATCCGGAGAATAAAATGCCTGTCAACAACCACCAACAGTTGCCATATAATCCTTTGCATTCGTACAACATAATATATTGCCTGTACTGTTTGTTAGTGCGGCTTCGTATAGTCACACGGTGTTCATGAATGGTTCCTGTCTCACATGAATACAATCCAGCCAACCTTGTCACAAACTGGGTTGCCTCATTTATGTGGATTCCGTTGCATACCACTTGTGCAGGAGAAAACCGTTTTTGTGACGATTTGTTCATCAATAGTCAAACTTATAGGCAATTGGTTAGGTCTGTTCTGGATTGGCCATTTATATCACAATATTATACCTCCGAATTTGTTACTTTCGATATGCCTAATTGAAAAAAGGTAACTATCCGTTGCATTAGCACAAACCTAGGCAAGGAACTGGAAATGAACTGTGATATGCGCCCAATAATTCCAAAGTCATTCAGTGATAAACACACTGGGCTGTCTGAATCATTTGTAAGATCTCCTTACCAAGGTTAGTACGAATAAAGTCAAACAGTTTGGTCATCATTTTCAACGTGTGATTGATAAGTACATTGAGAATAAAACAACGTTACGAGCAAGTTGTACTGCTCTACGTTTCAACCATCATTGATCGCTTGAGTCAATCAGTCGCCCAGCATGTAAATTGAAAAATGAAATGACAATCTGTCGCTAGGTTTCCAGCGCACAAGTCGGCACGCAAAAGTGTCAAAGCAGGCAACAACCACGAGAATAACTTGGTTATAACCTTTCTAGTTTAATGTCAAACAGAAATCCAAATGGATGGTATTTATTTATACATTCAAAGACAACGAGGAAAGTTTCTTGACGAATAGCCGGGTTACGTGCAATAATGTTTAGGAATCTGTTAACATGCTTCACCACATTAAACGACAAATGTTTGTTTACTAAAACGATTTTCTATGATACTCTTCCATTTCGCTTTTGCATACCGGACCAACCAATATAAAAACATTTTCTTGTGACTCAGAAACTAGAAGTGACAATAATTGTAATGAATTAAACGACACTGAATTTGTAGTAAAAGGGTTAATGGTACTGTGTCAATGAAAATGGAAATATAGCAAGGACAAGTGAACCTACTGACATTGCCAATCACTTATCTTGAGCAGAGATTAGGCGATTTCAGGCAGCGACCATTTCACCTTGATTACTTGAACCCAGAAAACCAAGAAATGGTTAACCAGTATTCTCGATAGAACTACTGCCTGTGTTTATGGTTCAAAAACCCTAAAGTTTCGTAACCACTCGTTGTGTTACCACCACTGAACACAAAAAACAAGTGTTAAGAGGATCTATGTATTCTACTTTGTGACAGATAATTTAGTGCGACTAATACTAAACCGAAGGAGCAATTGTCGCTTGCTCACACATGCGTCACTGTATTTCAGAAGGATTTTTTTAATTGTAAATGCGTGGTGCAGTGGAATTGTGACTGTAAAAGGCAGAATGTTATGTTTTCATATTACAAGGTGGTAGGTGCTTTTCTAGGTGTAAAAAGATGTGCCTTACCGTGAGGATGGAAAAAAATTTCAAACCATGGATTTTTTCTTTCGGGAGGTAAAAAACCTCCAAAGATGCATAACAGCTGGCCGAATACCTTTCACAGTGATTGCCAGAAACAACAGCGCGTGCTGCCAGCCAAATGAACAGTCGATCAGTAAATTTTAAGTGATTTATGCAAAACACATTCTAGCAACTTGTCGTAAGACCGATCCAATTCCTTATCTTGCCGTTGAGCAACTTACACCAAAACTGAGAGATCATTGATATACTGTTGACTGATCCATAACCAAGGTTATCTAAACAGAAGACATTCATTCATGTAGTTAGTTCAACCTGATCATGACCTTAGGACTACCCTCGCCAATTGTTTCGCTAAATCGTTATAACATATTCGAGTCAAATATTATGTAGGCGGCTGGGTGTTTTGACCCCCAGCACTATGTCTTTCAGCTGTTTTATTAAAATGCTCAACTTGCGTCTGGTGCTTGTTCCTATGATTGAATAGATACACGCATATTGTCAAGCAGAAGCCGGCTGATGTTTTAATCTTCACATTCACTCTTTCTGTTGCCCACGTTAACACCTATTGCGAAAGGTGACCGTCTATTGGATTGTCCCTACAAGTACTTGCTCAGTTGAATGTCTTAGACCCTGCCTCGACAGAAAGAAGAGTTGAATGCTACCGTCAAGTGGAAACGAGTCAAAAACTATACTAGGAAAGCTCTGTATAGGTATGGCAAGCGAGTGCCTTACAAAGCAGTGAAAACAGAACGAATGAGACGGTATGACCATATACTGTGATCGCGGTGTCAAAACAAATCAAATTACCGGGACGTCAATAAGCAAACGACAGTAAAAGCTTCAGATAACATTGAAGCGTAAAGGTGTCCGGTCGCGCGACTGCAATATGATAATCCAAATGAAATGTAAATCCATTTAACCGACATTGAATTTGCCTTAGGTAATGTAAGCCGAAATACTCTAGCTTCACTTCAAACAGCTGCAGGATTGCACAATGTTGCACTGGATGGTGACCCTAAAACTGGATCGACTGATATTACGCAATTCATCTTACTTGCTCCGTTAAAGGGTGTGCTTTCTGATATCGTGAGCTGTTTAATTCAACAAACCGTTCTACTTAGTTAACAAATTCTAGCGCCAGGTTGGTAGACATACGCCTAGCACACTGGAACCGATTACGAAGTTAAAACAGTATAGCTCCAGAAAACAGGGGAACACAGCTGGTTGACTTCAAAATAATCAGTCAACGAAGTGTTATATGAGAAAATTCACGCAAGATAGCCGTCTGAATAACGTTAAATTCGTAGCCCAGGAGACCGACTGTAACTTAACAATAACTGATAAAAGCGACCTGGAGAAGTTATTTAATGTTGACAGGATTGGAAATATACGCTAAAATTCGATTATCCTGTCATGTTAACGTAACATTCAGATAAACCTAGGTTAAGATAACATTTGAATATATGGGAAATTTTCGGCACATGCTTTCCCGGGTGAAACTTAATTCTAGAAATAAAGGTTTTAAGACAAAATGATGGTCGAGAGATGAATCATTTGGTAGTGGTTGCGAAGAAGTCAACAGAAGAAGTGATTCATTGAGTATATTTGGTGTTGTGAGCTCTAGCAAAAACGAATCCCGTGTGTGATACCTTTGTCTTGAAGTGGTTGATTGGAAAGTCTATGGAAACACTACAGATGTGATCAATTTCGCATGGTGTTCAGTTTCTATCAACCGGAACCCCTGCTACTTACCTGTAGTATTGGTCATGAGCTTATTGGTTTCTATAATTTCAACTTAAACAGATGTTCCAGTCATGAAGTCATCGACCGGAGTTATCAGGACAGTTAACTTGCCTTCTGATGAGATAGTCAAGCTATGAGCATTACTCACTAATGAACGTGGCTTGGCGTTTTCATAAAATGGTCCGAAAGTGCCTAATGTGGTGAAAGAGTGGCTAGTACATGATGACGAATCAGGCGAATTTTTTAAGTTACGTAAGGAAATCCGCACTCAAACGTCCCATTCATACAGTTTGAGTATGTAATTTTGTAGTACACCAGTGTCGACTTGGAGACGTCAAAATTCTTGTCGTTTAGTAAAAAATAGAGGCAAAGTGCACATCTCACTCTCATTTGCTCAATTACCAAAAGCGACTTCAGATAAGAGCTGAATTATATTGTTTTATAACCTTTTGGAGAGTTGCGGTTTTTAAAAGTTTAAGCTTAACTAGAATCCACAAAAGTACTCTAGGCTTGACATTTTCTATCTTGCACTACTATTAACTATCAGGGATGATCCACTCCTAGTTGTCTATCCCTCGAATCAATTGAGTAACAAAAGTTTGACATTTAGGTAGTTAGGTAAATGGAGCTCAGTTAGAGCCAGCCTTGATTTCCAGCCTAGACTGATATCTTAGCTGTCAGAATAATTATCACGCAAAAGACCAGGTTTCCTGTCGCTAGTTTAGACATAGTAGAAATTCGGAGTGCTGTGATGAGGTATTTGTGTGAGTGCCAAATCCACAAGACTGTAGGAATATCAGTACAGAAGATACTGCATACTTTTGTGAACTGATTCTGTGGTTAGACCCCTTAGGTGGTCGAAATCTTTTGGGATGATTTCATACACAAACTAATCGAGGTAACATGAGTATGACCGTCATGGAAAGAAAATTTACCCGAAAGAATAGTTGCGTTAGTCTGTGTTGACAAGTTGATTTCAGTTTAGAGTAGGGTTTCAAAATTTGTCGAAATTTACTAAACCTTGGTCATCCTATGCAAAAATACACATTGCGAACTTACAATGGAACTAATTAGCACTGAGTATTCTTCAACGTTTATGATGATTGTTCATACCCACCTTCAAACCGATATCTCACGACCGATTTCGTCCTTGTTTGAACTTATCAGATAGAGTTAATCGTGATGGGGAATAAAACCCTCAAACCATTTGAGTTGCAAGTCAGAACTGTCATCCGCTTGGCCATCAGTTTCGTGAGCATAACTGCTGAAGAAAGAAACTTGTGTGTAAGTGAACTACAGTTTGTTCCCACATTGTCTGTAGTATTTGCCTTCTATCAGTGCCTTCGTTCATGAAACTTTTAATGACATTTATGTGGATCACTCAAATGTAATGCAGTAATGACATCCGCTTTATGGTGTAGCTGTTCTGTACACATCGATGAAGTGTGACTATGGTTGGGGCACTCATTCTTGACATCTACACACCCGTTATTCTGCGCGCTGATTAAAACGCGAAATGTTGTAACCAGTGATACCAATGATTACCTGACATTATCGTCAATGGATTGATCGTGAGGTAGGTTTTTTATGTTCAAGAAACGAACACGGTTTGTCTGTGTCGTTGCTGTTTCACCATCAATTTGCTACCTGGGATTTCTCAGTAGCCACCCTAGACACTCCCAGATTAACTGAGCAATAAGTTTGACTTAGTGGTGCAAAATTATCTGACCATGTAACCCAGGTGGTTCGAACTTATGAGTTTGTTTGTGTTTCACAGTCCTGTTGGTAAGTGTGGAGTTTGATTTCACGTGTTCGCGCTCTTGAGCAAATACTTAGTGTTCAGACTTGTCATGCTCGTCAATTCTAGGTAGCCACTGTAAAATTACAGTGTTAGGGGACAAAAGAACTTGGGAGTCAAAGGTTTCCAAGTAGATGATACGTAGATAAAACTCAAAGGTTTAAACACTGGTGATCACGCAGGGAAGGCCATCCTTGTCAAGGGACCGCTATATCTTGGTCCGCAACCAGCGACTATCACATATTGATTTGTATGCGCAATAAGGATATAGCCTTGCCAGTAAACATATATGCATATATACATGTATGAAACCAAAGCTTATATTTTGGATTTGGAAATCGAAGTATACAACAGTTGTGCGTTCCTTTATCATTGACGGTTTGCTATACAAGTAGAAGACATTCATAAAAAATCGACAAAGCTCCAGAATGAGACTCAAATGATTCTGTTCTCATTTCACTGAGTTTGTAAGCGTTTTTGTGAATTACCTGCATGCAGCCAGTTTTGAAAAGAGGAGTGTGAACAGATAGTGATTGTTAAGAACACTTTTCAATCCTAAATTTGGCATGATCCAGAAACTTTTTACCACAGACGTTTCTGCCGGCGAGGATGTTAATCATTTTTATCAATCATGATAAAGGAAACAATCTTGCTCAAGTGTAACTTCTCCACACCTTGTTAGAATTGACGGTCACAGTCAAACTTGGATTAGATGTACACAGTGGTTACGGTCACACGGGCTCGAGGTTGTGGTTCTTGCTGCTCACCCTCAATCCGATGAGATCTACAGTTCATAAAGCAAACGATTACCGATTCGATTCCCATTCAGACCATCTTTACTTACACAGTCCAAACAAGGATGGAACGAGTCGTGCACTATCAAAGGATGAGCATCGTTAAATATTGTAAGCAATTCGTCGATGTACAAAACACTACCATCGACACCTTCGGGACATGAAAAAAAACACAAACTTATATAAATCCGGTTATATTTGACGTTCATTGTAAGTTTGTTTGATTTCACGGCAACTGAATTAGATGGGAATTGCACAATTTTATAGAAAAATGCCGTAAACGAAATGTTGGCTCCTACTGATACGCGTCTGCCAAGATCAAGTTAAAACATGGAACCCTTGACACAGTATTTGAACAGCCGTTAAAAACGGAATTTTAATTCAAGTCGAAATAACAGCATAGTGTCATAATGATCTAGTGCTCAGAATAACATATGTCAGTGTACGAAGGGTGCTGGTATCCCACGAATTTCTGACCCAGAGTTCGCGGTTCATTGTAAGGACAAACATGAAAGCAAAACTGTTGCTGTGCACAGTAGCCAGTGTCTACAGTAGGCTGTCGACGGACTCAGCTTCGTATATCACGGTCAGTGAATTCATGAATAGTCCTGATGGATATTGGTGATCGGTACTTTCAGCTTTCACATGTAAGAACAATTGTCAGCAGTGATGGTTTTGTCCAGATTTCCTCCATCTTTATTTCTCCCAGGCAATTTTTCCCGTTTATTCGCAGCCCATTTATCTTGAAAGCACCTGCTGGGGTTCCGGTTTAGTGTCCTTTCCCTCCAACAGATGCGAGTCACGTGACCACAGTTTTACTTCCGACAAATCGTGGTTTAATGTGTGAACCTTAACAATACGTCAGCCTGTTGCTTTACATTAGAACTATGGATGCATTCAGTAGAGCACTGATCTAAGTATTAACACGAACCGCATGCTACTGACTGAATGACTTGCCGTGCACTAACTTCGTTTGATCAGCTGAGTGGTTAGTCAAGTTCCGTGTCGGCAGTAACCCAATAGAGAGTGTACTATCATAACTTACAGAGAAGTGATAGTTTGTTCAGTGATTATAAAACAGCGGGATCAAGTATCTGAACGTCAGATCATGTCTCCCATTTTCGTCCTAGGCGAGAATTACAGCTAGTGTCATATCGGCAATCCAGAACAAAAATCTGTCAGGTATGGAGTTCAGAGCACTTTTGATTTGCCGTATGACAAACAGCTGTTTTACTTTGGTTTGACAGCCGCCTGATCGAACAGCAATCTCCCTTTGACCGCATTCTGAGCTGGATAGACCATGTGATTATTAAGTTTGATCAACTACACTCATTTATTCCTCGTGTACATTCACTGCATATGACTTTGACAACTTAAGCTCGCCGTGATTGGATTTTTCATTATGCAATCAAGAGATACTTGTTTCCTACGGGCCGATAAAAATACACGTAATGAGAAAACTTCTTTACAGGTCGCGCCTATAATTAAACGTCGCAGGTAAATCTACGTTAATCGGCATGACCTGTTAAAGTCGAACGGTTTCCTTCTGGTTTTATTGTTCCTGAACAGATGAAAGATATGACTCTATATGGAAAGCAGTGCGTTCGCTGATCTGTAGACCACTCAGCTACACATGCACTGCTTCCAACTGATTTCTTAAGTTAATATGGTTCTATGACTAAGAGGCATATTTCCCAGTCAGGCGTATATAGTTTTACGACCTAAAGTATACGTTTGATCGTCTGTAAGGGGTGGTACTCAGTAAATGTAATGTAATGCATGAGGATATACAGTTTACTCATTCGTTTGTTTATGAAGTGAATCCCGACAGTTGCATGGTCACTAGGTGAGGGATGGTCCCGAATTGTAACCCCTCAAGATGACGGTTTCCTATCCTGACATACGTCGACTCGACACGATTGTACGGCAGTATGTTAAAGAACTTGCAGAATCCCTTTTAGCGATCGTTATCCAAGAGTGAAGTGAACGAATATGGTTCAGGGACGCATAGCAGTTGTTCAAAGTCACCGATCCACCATAGACGCGCACTAGTGGGTGCACTATTTGCATGCGCAAGATGAATCTGCACACAAAACAGTCTGCTTGAGGAACTAGAGTTAATCACCTCGATACTACAATCGATTGGCTGTCCAAAACGTTTTATAGAAAGACATAGTAGACCAAAACCGCCATCTCAACAGGTGGTCACTACGAAAAAGAAGGTAAATATAGAACTGCCTTTTAAAGGTGATTACAGTATGCATCAAACAACGCAAAGACTAATGGATTCAATTAAACAAACATTTAACGCAGCTGAACTTCGTGTATTAGCTCGAACCCAGAAACTGCCAGTTCTTCCAATCAAAGGGGATCAGCTTGTTGGTGTCCTCTCACATTGTATCCAGCAATTTACATGTCAGCAAAGCAAACTACTCAGGCAGAACCGAGGGGTGTTTGATCTTCCGAAAGAAGGAACATTTGCCTGAATGTGGGCAAAAATCCTTACTACCGAAAACGGCAATGTCGTTGAAACACGCGAGCAATCAGTGTCCGCAGTCGCAAGACATGTCCTGACTACTGGTCTTGCCATCGACCCGGCATGTGCATCTCATTAGGTCATCCCGATCCAAGATTCTCGCGGTTTGCTGAGACTGTCGCAATCTATCGACTGAAGCCGGCCCTGTGTATTCAGAAACAATTGTTCGTGAGCTTGACCCTGTCCTGGACTTAGTGACCTTTCCTAACTCACCGATCGACTATTCACCAACACCCCCCCTAAACATTCGATATAAAAAAGCCGTTGGATGTTATTTTAAATTTGACTCTAAAGAGTCAATACGAAATGCTCGCATCTACCAGTTTTCCTGTTCTAAGGGTTTTGTTCAAAAACCGTCAAGTAGTCTGTTACTACCTTTAACAACTCTCGTCCAGCTATTTAACCTTATACTGACTTAGTCATAATTGCAGAAAGTATTCTGTCCCCCACCTTAACTGTCCAGAGAACTCGCTCAACGTCTTATATTATCGGTATCCGCTAATGTGCCCTTAGGGTCTCGGACACTTGGTAACGTTTACCTTATTGACGTATTGCAAACTGATCATGATCAATTGCAAATATTTGGTTTTACTCCAAATAACACTTAGAGCAGCCTCATTGCAGCATATGACCAAACTTACGTAAATATTTCCAGCCTCATCAAAACAGCAATTTTCTCGTGACTACAGCAAAAATGAGCTCACTGTTTTCGTTGTAATCTACAAAGGCAATGCACTAGATGGCTTTCAGCTGATTGTAAAAGCAGACTGCGCAACTGTCGTGTTTACGTTCGAAAGTGTTCACATTGACCAACCACTGGTTTCTTTGACTGTAATTGCAAACCCAACCATTATGAAATCAATAAATGATCCGCAATCAGTTTGTTTCATTAGCGGAATAACGGAAGCAATGAACATAAGGTAGAGTTGAGCCATCCAGACAACGGGGCTAATGAGCATCATACAATCAGTCAAACAAATGCCAGTTGCGGACTGTGAAGTACAAACTACTGTAAATCGTTGTGTTTTTATTTTACACTGTATATCTGTACGTTCAAGAAAGCTACACTCCAATTTAGCCCAAACCTCGAACCACTAATCCTATAGCAACCTACCTGCTGTTCAACAAAGCTTAACACCACCATTTTTCTGTTAATCTCACCAGTGATTGGCTCTTGAAACAATAACGTATACCCCGTTATAAAGTTGGGAAACTACACATTCTTTATACGTGTAGTCACCATTTTGAAGCGAATGTATCTGAACAGTGTACTTTATTTTGGTGTGTGTAAAGTTCAACGCAACGTTACCAAAGTGAAAACTTATCACCGCTGAACGTTTGATCTACACATGACGATATCTTCAGCAGTAATGGTTAAACTGAGTAGAGGGAGAAGTTTCTTTCAAAATAGAAGAACAGGCTCTCATTTCTCTCCCTCAAATATGGTCGCTGTATGTTCGACAGCTTCTCTTAAACGGGGATAATACAAAAGTTACTCGACCCTTCTAAGGCAGAGCATACTGGAATAAAAGTATTTGCCAATTCACGTTGGATCAGTTAATCGAAAATCGAGTGTTTCTACTTTGATCTTTTATAGCAAGATCACCGTTGTTGTTTTTGCACAATTACCCGTGATTGATTGCATCTGAATTAATGAATTATCAGTGCAAATGTGAACGGCAAGATTAGTATATTATTAGGTTGGCAGTTTTCAAATTTCACAACTCCAAAATATTTGCGTAGAAATGGATGTGCTCTGCCGGAAACGGATCACATGAGCAACTCAGATATAATTAGTAGACATAACATTCTCATTTAAATTCATATCTACAAATCCAATCAGAGCAAAGCTTATCTCTCACTTTGTTCACTCAAAAGGCAGTCGAAAACACATTTGATTTCACATGAATCAATTGACTGGAATGATACCACTGAACTTCACTATTCATTGATTAATCAAAGCAAGCCAAATATTGTTCAAAGGAGATTCATGTTTTCGAGATAGAATTAGCTAGTAATCATACTAGGAAATGTAAGTATTCCTTCATTTGCTTAATCCAACTAATAGTGTTATCGTTTCAAAAATTTTTAGAACCTTTCTGATGCAGCGAAAATCCGATAAGAAATCTGTTGCTTTACTTACAACCAAGACTGTCCTAGATATACTGGGTGGGGTTCATATCTGACGCGTATCAGTCTAAAACGATGGCTCACTCTTTTGTAATGAGGTCACGCGATAATGTCCACTAAAACACAATGACTTGTTTCACTAGTTGAGAATAAATGATGAGGTTCCGTAACTTATTTCACTCACACGAAGCGTCCACACGGATGGCTAGGATTTCTGTCGACATAGACAGTGCGAAGTTTGCATCAAGACACTTGTTGGCGCTTTTAAGGATATGGGGCTACTCTTAACGAGAATGAAAGGCGGACCTGGATTTGCTGATCAAGTATAATGATTTTACATGCAAATGCGCCACACGTCGCGCCTTGTGACTCATTACGGATGTGAAAATTTGGACGAAGTGAGTTCTGGTTAAGTAGCCATCCTTTTGTTTGTAAATACTAACTTCAGCCAATATTTGTTCGACGTCGGTTATAAACTAGGTGCAGCAGTTGTTGAGCTATTAAGTTGTTATTAGTTCTCACGGCTATCTGATTATTTTGTCCGCACTTTCTAGAATTGTTTTGTTATATCAAACCCACTTAAACCAGACACACTACGCTTATAAGGCTTCCGTCTACTTTCAGTGCAATTTTGAGTACTACATTTGGATTGCCTCTCCCTCACAAAACTTCTTTTATCTTAGTCACCACTTACGGTCCGTTGTTGACGTATATATCTGTTGGTTCACCGCTAAACTTACATCACGTGAGCGGTGCAACTGTTTCCACCGTTTCAATGATGGTGCGAATTAAGTTAAACTGTGAAGGACATATACTCATTTATGTAATCGTTGAGTACTGAAGTTATTTGAAGCAGTTATTTGGGCACAACACAACGGATCAATTCATATCTCGTGTACTTCCTTCGCAGGAGTCGTTAAAATTACGTGTAGGCTTACAGATCACCACAGGGTCCAAATCAGCGTTACTCAAACATTTTCTCCAGACTAAACATAAGACGAAGTTTCATCATGCTTTCCGGTGTTAAGTTCAACGAGTTCATGTATACTGACGACATTTGAAGTTTTTTATTGCTAGTTTCCATACGTTTTTGACCCCTTAAATCCCACACATCACAGCCTTATTTTGTATCACGAGGAGGAAACGGACGATAGTTTACCCTCTCCAAACATTCTGATCACCTAACGGCGAAGTATTTTAATACAACGCTCTGTGCACCCTAAGACCAATTGCATCGATTACCATTCGCCTATCGCCTATCGCTTATGAAAAGACCGCGTGAGCACCTTGTTTTAGGGAGCTTCTTATGTCTTAGTAGGGAACGGATATCCCAAAAATTGCTTTGATATTCGTAGCAAGAGAAGCTTCTTCCAAAATGATATGTGTGCATTTATAATAAAACAGGCGCTGGTGACTGTTTTTCAGGAGTAACCATATGACAGCTGATGTAGATTGTCAGTTGTAGTTTGTTTTTGCTTAACCCTACCTTAGGTCTGAATCGTGGCTGTTACTTTTAATTCGGAATGTTGCTCTACTTGTCCACAGTCATATCTTACCAAAGTTCTTTGTCTCTTACATGAACTGTCATTTCGTTTGCAAATGCAAGAAAAGCCTATCGACAACCTAGAGTTGTGCCTGCTTCAACGAATGGCCGAATGTTGGCTGGTGCGCACATCAAAAATGGAGCATGAAAACCGGAACCTGACCTCATTCGTTACAAGGTCCGGTATGGAAATAAGGCATGCAGTTGACACGGTCAACTCGCTAGACATGCTATTGTGTGATCTGAATTCAAGAGTGCTTGCGTTTTTCGACTCACCGCTAATCCGTAACGTAGTTCGGTCTCAAATCTACACGAACCGTTTTGTGCGTAACCTCGTTAATTACGAGACCAACTTGGATAGTAACAACATTTAAGGCATCATACCAGAGAATCCTCACAAAACTTCACTTGCTTACCGACATACACATAATCGCAATACGTCATTTATTAACAGAATTGTAAGCCGGAGAGAAAATATAGAGTCATTTAATTTTTATTTATAAAGCAGAAGATTTCAAACGATGTTTTAATCATCTCTCCTGTTGCTTTCTAATTCTCTACACCTGTCTTGAGTTCTCTCGGTTTTGAGACATAATGCATTTCTCTTGATGTTTATGTTCATCCTCTCTTGCCTGGTAAGATACACATTTCCGTTTCCCGGATATTTACTCCAGCTCAACCATACTTTTAAACTAACCTTCCGTAGATTGCGGTCGCAGGTAATGTTTTTCAAGACCAAGGGGACTTCATGAAACCATTGCCAGGAAACTGCAGTGGATCTATTTTGCCGATGCTCTGTAGGAACGAATCTAAACTGCTGATATACGGTAATTTTGCGGTTTCTGAAATTACCATCTTGATGCTGTATGTTCAGGGTGCTTGTGTTACTCAGGTATTTTGGCTAAGCACAGCACTCCAGTACAAATGCACTTATGAGGCCAAAATTTGGTCACTGACGTCTGTCCAGCTTGAAAACATAATTACGGTGACCAAACCCAACCGTTCCATTAGATCACTTAGGCCTTTAAACGTCCAGTTGGCCAAAGCCGGTCTACAGTACACGAAATATTCTTGCTGATTCAAGTTAGTGTAGCAGGATATGCTTGCCTCAGGTTACATGAATTGTGTAGAGTTAGAATAGAAATGCATCCCGCTTGGGTGTAAAATATGAAAAGAGAATTGACAAGCAGGGTGTCCATTGCGCAGTTGGTAGAAATATCACAGTTAAATTGACAGATTTACCCAAAGGTTAAGATGCTGCTGACGGCCCACAAAATGTGACACGCCAATACGAACTCAAGAAAAAGATGACAGCCAAGTGATTTAAATAAACTGGTTCACGTCCACAGTGGTCCGTGTTACTTTACTCATGTAGAACTGTTTCCTTGGAGAAACTGCTGAGGATGCACGCTTTCAAAAAACACCGAAGTTGTTTCCTCCATTACATAGACTAAATGAATGCCTACGAGCAAAATTTTAAAGTGGTTAACAGTCGGTTAGTTCAAAAAATAATCAGTAACATGACTGATTATTGGTTATGAGTGAGAATGTCGTTGGCTTTTCACGTAACCAGTTATGGGGGGTTAACACGAGTTTTTTACATTAGCATAATGCCTTTTCCGGCTCAGCCTTAAGGCGTGCATGATTACTCAGAGCTCATATTCACAAATATATGATAGGAATATCTTCAGGAAAACCATGGGAAGGAGCATCTATTAATGATTTATCATGAGTCGTAATAATAGTGTGTCATTGAAATAATTTAGTTGAGACAAAATATGATAAAATATGGATTAGGCTGAATATGTCACGATTGTCTGTTTGTGCACTATTGCTAATCAAACTCAATCACCGCTGTCACTTAAAGGGAAGCTTACGGTAAGAAACTTTTGTGAACAACTTTACGTCTCTTCGTTATATTTTGCATTATTTTCCGTTTAATTTTGCTGTAACGCGCCTTCCCCTTGACAAACGTTCTAATACGGCTTGTCTGCTACACCTGAGTTCCTGCTATGCGGCTTCCCCTAGTCTACCCGCGCGGAGACAAGAAGACACGGTTGCGGTGAACACGCTGTATTGCCAAAAACCAGTTTGACCAGTTCGACCAAATGAATGAAGTGCCTGTAAATATATATCATGAAATGGTGATGAGTCACTGTCTACTTGTCTAAGCCACTTTGCTTCCAAGTGGCCAAGTAAGGCCAAATCCATAGGCGTTAGTTTCTCGGGGTGGCGTGACACCCCCCACTCGCTTGCACGTATCTTGCTTGTCGGTCCGACGTGCCCCACAGTATTTTTTTGCTGTCTGATTTCGTCAGCCGTCACCACGGCCCCGGATGGTGACTAGTTTCCTCAGCCGTCATCAAAGTCCTGACTAGATTGTTTTGGTGAGTTTGCCTCCTAACAGGTTTCAGAAAGTTTCAAATACTCTTGTGAGGACTACCGTATTGAATTTGTAATCCTTGTAAGCATATTTGAGTGTTTTACTCACATCGCTTTTTAGTAGCAGTTGTTTCATTCTGAATGAGGAGACTTTCTTGGATCTAGTTCGAGGTAAATTGGTTACCATCATAAGGTCCTGAGTTTAACTTCAGTTCCGACCTGGGATAGATTATCTCGTTGACCAGCCAATATATCTGTAGCCGTCGTCTTGCTCTCTCACGTGGCCCATTACGTTTCTAGCCTCTTAGTTCAGGTGGCGCTTATTGTCTTAACATGCAAATGAGCGCCCATACGTTCGTCCGTCAGAATACTCACTTCCACACGCAAACGCATGCACGTGCGCGGTCACTGTCTGTACACCCAGCCAATTGGAGTTCCCCATCTGGATATGAGTCGCTGGGGTCGAAACATGGACATATGACGCGGCTGTTCTCGGCTGAGAACAGAGAAGAACGTAATCCTACGGGATAAGTTAAGGTCTCAGCAAACACTACTGTATTAAGCATGTGTACTAACCACAGCAATAAAGTTCCGAACCACTGACAACTTTTACCTCAACTATCACTGAGGTGTCACTTTTGTTAGTAGGTAATCCATCTCTCTCAGTTAAAAGCTCCATTACACGCCCAAGTGTATCAAGGTAACTAGTTGCGAATAAATGTAAGCTGGTGCTGTAAAAGATTACCGAAGTGAATTTTAGTAATGCTCGACCTTCCGATTTTAGTCCTGTTTTCATGCACGGGATAAGGATTGTCCGTAGTTTCGGTTTGGACTATAGGCTTAGTTATCAAGAACAGCTCAAGCTCACCTACCCTGCTTTAGAGCAATATGAAATAGAGCACGAAATTTGCGTTGGCCTTAAAAAAATCTTATTGATGTACAGAAGGAAACAGCCTACGTTGCCAACGTTCACACTGAGAGAAGTCTAGAAATTCAAGATTAATATCGCTACATAGCCGGCTAAATCGTAATTTTGACCAGTAGATATACTAAACTGTGTGACAAAGCTTCCGAATGAGGCATTTTTGGAGAATAACAGAGTTTGTGGAAAAAAATTGGAAAGGTGGGTCAACCAGATACAGACCAATAAAAAACGTGAACTTGGCAAGTGCTTTTGGGCGAGTGAAACACGGTTATTTGTAGAAGTTTTTTGTGCGTTAGACAGCCTGTATATGTTCTGAAAATAAGGCGCATAGCACTACTAGACTGGTCGGTGGACAATTTTAGCCAACTTAGGAAGGTCGACCAAACACAAAGTTTGCTGAAAAATGCGGCCACTTATTCAATTAAAATAATCCGTTCATTTTTTGCAAAAATAATTCAAGATTATTTGACACAAATAGCTTTAGTTGAACCAAACGAGAGTGTGCGGATGGGATCAACTAAATGCCACTGCTAAAAATATGGCTTTCAAACGGATCCTCAAATATGAAACCTGAAACCTTTTCCCGAATGAGCAAAGTTGTTGTGATATGGTCGGACAACCTTCATTGCTCTGAGTCTTAAAAACACTACTTGAGCTGTTTAACGAACAGAATCATGAATCTTAGACATAAAAACCACGAACATGTCATTGCTTCTGATTTGTGTGCTAACAGTGAGACAGCCACAAAATTCACTACCACCTACCTCGAAAATACCTTCCATGTAAATGCAATCAGTTGTAAGTTTGTAATCACAGAAGAACTGAGTACTCATTCCTTGGTTTGATGAAAGAATAATTCGGGTGAATAGTTTATAGATATTGAGTAAAATCAAGAGGTCCTTCAGGGTAGCCACGTAAAAGAGCCACTTTAAAGGGTGCACGAATTAGTAATATTGCCTATGAATTTTCAACAAAATGTGCACGGAATACTGTTGGTTGGCCGCTACTATTTGTATCTGACCTCACAGACAAATCGTTCAAAGAAACGTTGGGTTATGAACCATTAGTTACAAAAGAATCATTCAAGATGAAACCAAATTTTCCATATTCCAAGGGGAAGAAACTAATGTGACGAACAAATCACATTCAGTGATGTTCATAATTCCCCGTGTATTGCAAGAGTGCACGGGAGCCAATGTTTTGTTTTGCAGATCAAACTGATTATCACCCTCACAAAGTAACGTTCTGCGCGTGAGGAACAGACGTTCAAGCAAAGGAAGCTGGGGTGAATAGTCAACATTAAATTCTTCTACAAATTCTCACATACAGTTGCGATAGTGACATGTTATAGATCCACGAACAGTTCACAAGGCTAGTAGTGCGTTAATGCAGTTTTATTTATGATTTATATCATTGTACTTAAACGTTTCACCCAACTGTACATAAAAAATTGGCGTATCGTATAACTAGGGTTTTGTGGAAATGGCAAATGGCTTCTTATCTGTCAGTTCAGAGAGTTCATGGAAGACAAATCACGACCAATCGAGACCCACGAGTTAAATCATACGAGTTGCTAATATAAACGTACAGCCTGAACATACCAGCCCGTAAGCGATTTGATCCTCGGTTTCTCAAATTTTGTATCTGTGATGAACATTTATTTAAAAATTTCATTCAAATAAACTGTTTTTCGCAACAACACAGTAATTCTCAGAGATCCCTTGATTATGAGAAAACTCTCAATATGAGCAAGTTGAGAATCACTGTGATTACTTTGAATTGAAATTCCACCGAATTGTCAACCTACTGGGATTTACCCCTTAACCCAGTAAAGGTCCCGTTCCCACTCAGAAGCCCGAAGGAAGCAAGAGGCTGGCTATGCTAGCTTATGAGGACCTTCTTATCTAGAGAGCTGGAAAGAATGACCCTTCTGGAGAAAACATTTGTCGGACCTTTCCTGATGTATTGTTTCCAGGTCTGTTGCCAGAACATACAAACGGGCAAATAATCACATGAATGCGTACAGAGCTTAACTCCTAGCCTCAAAAGAGGCACGTAACTCTCAGACTATACCAGCTGGCTGAAAACGATCAACCTGTTCTCTTTAAATCATGATTTCCATGGAGATATGTTAGAAGTTTTCGATGTCTTAATGCGTCTCACTGATGCATCAACAAGTACTTTTTAACCAACGAGGAGGCATCATTTATGATTGTATACTAGCCGGGGGCAGATAAAAATGTCCGCCTCGTAGTGTGACATTATCGCATTACTTAAGTTTTCGAAAATTGAACGGTCAGACTATTTAAGCACAAGATATAACTGGTCATGGACGGAATGTTCACTATTTTCTTTCAACTTGGTATGTGTTTTATTTCTCATGTGTACGTAACTCCATGTAATTTGCGTGTAGATTAATCTGCCGAATGTGGCCCTGCTTGAAACTAGACAGCTGTATTTATCTAGATACCTGCGCGTAACGTCCTTCTTGTGTTCCTAACATAAAATGCTGTTACGAAGACTGTTGTGGTGAATGTGATATACTATTCAGACCTTTAGAATAATCTGGGGCATATTTTGAACTAAGAAACTGCATTTCCGCTATTGATTGAAAGAATGCAGAGGAGGTAGCCCGGCGCGATGTATCATGCGCTGCCATAACCAATTGAAACCCTATGCTAAATGCCAATATCTTCAATGTGAAATATCAAGTGTAAATGCGTTTCGCTTAGTAGTACTTCAGTTGTACTTAAGCATTATCAAAATCCATAAAAACTCACTTTTCACATGTGTTCTCATTTACTGTGATCTCATGACGACCCCCTAGATATGTCTGACCGAGTGGCAACTGTGGAGCAAAAGCTGTGGCTACACGGATAAAACCTCGCTGCCCACGGTATCTCAACATATTTAACATACAGTCGCCTAGTTAAAAACACAAATTACATCAAGCCTGTTTGTGAAGTTTAGAAAACAGAAAGGCGTGTACCCATCCATGGATGGGTACATGCCTTTCCTTCGAGGTCTACAAGATAATTCCTGTCAAATGATCTGATGAGAAAAATTGGCGGTCGACTTATGCTTCTTCGCTTTTACAGCTCGTCAATACACCTCCTAATAGTGAGCTCGTGTGCCGCCAGTGGTTATAATTTGGAGATTTAGATTGACTGAGCTATACCTAAGTAAGTTCCTGGATCTCGATTTATTCATTTTCTTTGCGAAGGTTTGTGAATTAATGGATGCGTCGGTAATATCATTATTTGTAAAAATTTCGGTTATAACAGTTGTTATTCGCAATAATGCGAAGTAAAATGAGATATGAACTGAATTTTTTTTAGGTAAAATTTGTTTCATGCTCCTTCAGATATTTCGTGACATGAGACTACAAGATGTGGATTGTATTCAGTATCCAATATCAATAAAAATAATTACGCACTCAAATACGAACCCACACACGTACTTCGAAAGACGCGGTATTATTGATATCATCAACAACCTACAAAAGTAATACAATAAATTAGACAAACAACCCCAGTAAGAATATGAGTAATGATTAAGTCACCACGGTGTTTTCTGTGCGCAAATAGATAAAGATAACGAGTTTTGAAGCGAGACTCACAGAACAGATACTGCAAGTTAGTGACCATTATGGTAGCTACTTGCTGGGCAAGTTCAATTGCGAGCAAGTCTTTCTGGAAGCCGATGTAAACAATCCGGTTTACATACTTGAGAAACGATCTCACACAGATTCTGTGAAACGTTTTAAAGGCACACCTGCCTTTGCGAAGAAAGTGCGATTTCATAATAAGTTTCACAAATCTTTTCGTGAGCACCTGGTGATGATAAGAGAAGACTAACCTATTGGACAGCCAAACTCCTAAGATTTTTGGGGTCAAATTTCACGACATCTACTACACTTTTTGCACTGTGTATCAAGAGTGGGTTAGTGAAGTTTCTTCTGTGCGACCTGTGTGCACACTTGCTGACATGTACAGAAAGACTCCAGTCATCTGGCTAACACTTGACACGGTTAAGTCCAACCCGTAATGCGCTGAGACCACAAACATTCAAGATTTCTAAATCATCAATATAAAGGAGGGTGTTGCTAGAAACAAGCTCAGAAGCTTATGGATGTATATCAGAGACAACAGTAAACTGAATGCTTATCCTTGAGGAACTCTAGTACTAGATCCTGAATTCGTACGCCCAGAGTTTCCCCAACCTTATGCCACCGTGAATCGGAAGTCGCAGGGAGAAAACGATGAACCTGTGAACAAACCTTATTTATTGATTTACTCACCTTTCACAACGAACTTCAACGTAACAGTTAAGTGGTGCTAGGGAGCTGGACGTGAGAGCACCGTGAGCACAACCGTACTGCAGTCACCAGAGTGGAAGAGTGCGTTGACGGAAAATTCCAGTCGACCTTCAGAATACAAACAAGCGTTGGACTGTTTAAGCGGCGTTCCTAACGGTAATAGCTGGACATTGTTATCCTGGTGAATGTAACCTACAGGAGTAGAGATAGTGCGAATTCATTACACAGCTGAGAGCATAACTGCGATACTTATGCCGGCCCACTAAATTTGATGCTAGTGGTTTGTAGTAAGTTCACGTATACAAGGTAATGTGAACCGGCGCGGTGGTACTGCCAAGGCAAATCTCACGTCGCGGGGAGTTTAGAATTTTGGAGATGTCGAAGGTTATCTCAGTACAAAACTCCCACGAAGACCCTGGTGGGAGAAGAAAGGCCGGAACCAGTTTTTTCACTCTGAAAGTCCATTTAAAAGAAAGGAATTGGTCCAACGGAGAACCTCTCCCAGGATCCCATAAGCCGCTAGTTCATGTGCAAGAGGACCGCGTTGGACACCGTCAGTGGCTCCGGCAAAGTCGGAAAAGATAGCATCCGAGATATGTCCAACGATTTTCGCCTCTTTCACGCTATGCATCAAGGTTAACATGTTAGTTATGCATGGCCGATCGGGAAGAAAGCCTGGCTGAGTAGGAAAGGAAAAGTTACTCGACAAGCAGTGCTCAAGAACAGATCATTTCAAAAGGCGCTGCGTGATTTTGAATGGAATGCTGGTAAGGCTGATCTGCTGATAAATAGCAGGAGAGTGACGACCATCTGTCCCAAACGTGGGTGTGACAGTGACCTCTTTCCAGGCCTCCGGAAAGATGTTAGTCCGAAGTGTCCGTTTAAACTCGTAAAAGAGAGGTACCGCCAAACCGAGAACCGCTTCCTTTGAAAACCTGGGGATGGATCGCGTCTGGTCCTGTGACACCATAAGGATTTATCTTAGAAAAGATATCCTGAACGTCGAGCACATAAAAGTAGAAAGTCAGAAGTGGGCATTGGAAGTTACTCCTAGGAACTGGATGCCAATTTGGTGGGTCCATATTGTGGACCGCTGAATAGTTCTCTCGAAACACTTTGGAAACCAACCGCAATCTTGGAAAGGTTTCTCCGCCAGGAAGCCGAAGAGGAAGCGTTGAGAGCTTGGTTTTTTCTGACGACGCATTTATTTGAGGAGAAAATTCCCATTCTTGAGAGCTATCAGTATGACTTCGGATTATGTCTGTTGGGTATGTTGACGGATTTTCCGCTTGCACCTGTTTTGCACGGAACAAAAAGCTTTTAAACGCTTCGGTCTACCAATTACCTTCTGCTTAGAGAATAGACGAAAACGTACTTTAAGAAGGTGAGGTATGCTCCGGAGAAGCGGTTAACAAGAGGGGATTTCCATAGTTTTTGGGGAACAAACAGACCGTGAGCTTCTCGAATGGCAACTTCAAAAGAAAAGTGGTTTGAGCTCACTGTGTCATAAGCATGACTGAGTGTACTTAAGAATGTCCTCAGTGACTTGCAGTCTGCTTTCTGGACATCTCCGAATGAAGTATTCGTTGCAGCATTTTGGAGCCTGTAACAAGGAAGTCGGGGGCTAGTACTATGTGTTTATCATGTCCCAGCGATGGATTCAGGATAACCAGGTCAAGAAAGGAGGATGTCTATCCTGAACAATGCCCACCCTGTAGTCCAAGCTTTCTCATGGATTAACATTGCCAAGCGTTTCCAGAATCCGCAGACAGGGTCCTGAACATGGTTCGCAGTATATTTTTCTGTCCAGCTTTAACTGCTTCTCGTTAATGCAGTGTTTTGTGCCATTGTCCTTAGTTTTTGATGCCCTGCAGCGTTTATGAGTCTTTCCAAGTGATTCCATGCTTGAAGAATGTGGACGAGGTTGCCAAACTCCCTCGTGTGTTCTTTGCTAGGAGTTACTAAATTAGTTCCTAAATCTGTGAAGCGAGCAAACTATTTCCTTCCTCTTACCCACGTAGACGTTTCATACTCTGCAATCATTTTCCTTTTGACCACGTTCCTTTTGGCTACAGGTTTCATGTTTGTGCTACTGTTCAGTTATTCACTCTGTATCGCTGCGGTGATCGCGCATAACTCAGCGCGCTTCTGGAATATGCGCTGAGAAGTATATATTATTATTATTATTATTACCGATAGTTCAAGTCTGCTCCCCCTATCTCTTTGGAGACGTCTTGTTGCTTGAACATGTTCATCGCGGAGATGCCAAATGAGTGAATGGTCTTGGTTCAAATTTCGAAACAGTTTAACATAAAGTTTAGGAAGATGAGAGGAGACACCATAAAGCTTACAAACTTTTAACTGACTCAAGTAGCACTGGCTCATCCACCTTAAATAGAGGTGAGCACAAAGGCTGAAGGGAAAATATGTTTTGTCTACAGCATCAGCGCATGTTGGCGCCATTCGCCTTCACGCCGAGTGGTCCCCTTTTTGATCAACCTGCCAGAAGATGTCGTTTCAGCCCTGACTCTTGACGCATTCGAGATGAGATTGCACGAATATCTCAGGGGGGCCTCGGATACATTCAGTTCCCCTGCTTTACCAAGCCATTTCCAATAGGAAAGACAATCAGTATATAAGGAACTACACATCAGAATGACTTAAATGTTGTGGTGTATCTGTCTTGTAGACTATGCCTGATGAGCGTCCATATATATATCCCGCTGCATGTCCTGTTGGCAAGTGCAGGTTTTGTGCTCACATGCGACTGCCTGACGTAGGCAATCGGACCCTTGCACCATGCCAACTCCTGTTTGCATTTATTCACATCAATTCTGTGCTTTGGCACCTGTTCGACGCATTCGTGGCGACCTCTGGAACTCAGGATTGTCCCTGACCAAAGTTCTCGTTCCGTGCCACCGGAAGAGGGTCAGCAGTATGTCGGAGACTTTTCTCTATCTGCAAAATACCCATGTAACAGGCGAAGCAGTTCTTTGACAGTTGAATGAAATTAGTCGGTGTTTCTAGAAAAAACCGAAGTGGATAAAGGTACGGAACACTACAAGGGAGTTCTAAACAAAGGTGGCAAGAATTGTAGAGTCATCTGTTCGGCCCTTCTGTGCTACAGGTACATTGTAGTGCGGATATAAAATAAGTTGATAAATTCTAATGGTGAAAAATGCCTAACATATAAGCAAGCGGTGTGGACGTTATATTGAATAATGCAAAATGCTAATTGCCACATCAACTACCTGAATGGGACAGGGTACGTATGGCAGCCAGCCTTCACTGAGATGGTGAGCGCAGTAACATGTCGTTCTAGGCGTGGTTAGCCTCGTCACGAGGCACGAAATTGAGTGTGCACATTACGCCGATAACGACCGACACAGTTTACTAGATCAAACAAAAACAGACGGACTAATTTACGATATAGTTTAAACGGATGCGTAGCAAACGCGTTGCGTAACCGATGCCGCAGGTAAGAATAATGGGAACTGCGTAACTAAGAAAATAATACAGCTCAATAAATACATGCTGCAACTACCATAGAACTCATCCACCCGAACATTTGCGATTGATAACAGCATATGCCTGATGGAAGAAGAAATGCGATCCGTGGTCAGCTAGGTGTCTGGGGAGACGCAAGTTCTTGCCGGTACACTCACCTGTAGGATGTGAAACAGAAACGGTAAAGATGGTTTACTTCGGGCTGTCTGACATGGGTGGGGGGGCACTAGAGCTCTGTTGGATGTGGTCACTTCCGTCAAAAAACGTGGCATTGGAACGGTCGATGGAAATGGAGTCGTGCTCACGATGGTAGCCAGTCACAGAATTTTTTCTTCCCAACGAATTGCCTACCACCAACCATCTTGAGCTGGTTAAGGTGGCTTTCGTGCCCTATCTTTATGTAAGCAGACAAATATGCAAATACTTAACCCGGACAGTTTCCTTTCCGACAATGATGTTTAGGTGTCTGTATGTAACGAAGGTGAGTCATGTGGCTTCGAAGTCACTCGACATGGTCGGCAGGAAAGGCTGTTGTAGCTAGAGGAGAGACAACTTCACCAGTAAGGCACGATGTAATCTCATACTTCAGTATTATCGTAGTGCTGCTAATCACCCCTGTAACTTTACAACGAATTCCATCGGAAACTAATGGGAATAATCCATTTTTCTTTAGCGCATATTTGAGCTGACATCGCCGTGCTCAGTTGACAGTGATATCATTCCAGTAATTCATTTGGAAAAATGTGATATGCTTTGAGGAATATATGAACACAACCTAGAATCTGCACTACTTCCTGAGGTAAACTAGGCCGGAATTGGATGTTACGTTGCACCACTTTGACCCGAAGGACACAGTAACACTTGACGGACGTCTTGACCACTATTTTGGCCAGTGTCTCTATTCGCGACAGTAATTAGATAACGGATAAATCTATCGAACACAGTCAGAACGATCGTGAGATAATTTGAACGTGAGCAAGGTTTCCACAGTTTAATTTTGCACGCGACTGAACAGTGCGTAGCGGGGTGAAGTTATGCATGGACCCAATGTAACTGAGGACCGGGCCCCGACGGTAGGATATACACTGTCGTGTCCAGAGGCGCGAGTTGTTATAACCTAACTGTCACAGGGAACGGCCACCAGGAGGCTCGACAGTGGTCCGCTCGCCTTGGTGGGCGAGCGAATTATGACGTTGAAATCGTGGAGGTCTGTAGTTGTTAAAACGGAGTCTCTGAGTAGCCTAAGTGAAGACAGACGTACTCACCTTGGTTATCGGTGACAAAAATGAATAAATGCAACGGAATGGGTACGGGAGTTTAAGTAATTTACAGCAATAAAGGGCATGACTCACAAAAAGTGTTCAAGATGACCGCCACCAAATTCCACATTACCAGTATCCGGATAGCGAGGATATTCCAGGATTACCGTGGACGGCTGAAAAACGATCGGTGCTGCGACGATGTTCGGAGTATAACGGAGCTAAAAAATGGGTGAGATCTGTGAAGTATCGTCAAACAACTACGCCGCATGTAGAAGAGCAGACCGACGTGCGTGCACGAAATTGTTACCAATAATTGCAAGGTTATTTTAAGCAATTCGAGCAACACGCATGAATGACGTGATAAAAGTTGTTGTACAAGAGTGGAGCATCGTTAGTGAACGAATCCCGGAAAAAATCTCTACAGGTCTGAGGGAATTCGAAACAGGAAAACGTGGCCGTCTGGAATGTTTTGCCGAAGATATGCATGCCACCCTAAGAAAGGCAAGTGGGGGTTATATTTGGCGATAATTTCTGATATCTCGGGTTATCATTTTTCTGGTGTAGCTTAGCCCATTTTGTCACATTCTGGGAGGGTGGTATCTTCATGTGACTTCACCGGACAAAAGAGTGTACCGGCAACAATGTTGGTGTCGCCATTAATACACCGTATTTCCTCTGAAAATTGAAGTTGAGCCGAGGTATCGAATTCAACTTGAACAGTGTTTGTGTGGTATGGCGTGCAAAAAGTATACCAGTCGTTTCTGGTCGGTAAGAATGGTGACAGCTTGACATTCCCATATGCGTTGAAATTGTTCGTCACCAGAGCCATAACGATTAGTTGGCATACAAAAAAAGCTGAATTTCGCTTGGACAGGCTGCAGCCTGTGGTGAAGTAGCTGCTCGCGTGAGTGTTTGATGATTGTTATGTGTCGGTGGCCATGTTCCCTGTTCTATTTATTCCCTTCTCTTTGATTCGTCTCCTTGTGTTGGAATTACTTATACCGATTACGAGCTTTTCCTACAATCTGACACTACCGTTAAAGTTACGCGCGTAACAGATCATTTCTCCTATGAATGCAGATCTTGAGGTATTATTAAATTTCGATACTGTTGCTTGTAAAACTTGTTTCCGCGTAGTTTTTCTCCCTTACTTTCTTTTGCCGGACCTTTGTTTGTATGTACCCTGTTTTCACTTTCGCTTGACCGCTTCGCCATTACGTGACTGTTGCATTCGGTCATATTTACGTAAACCGTCAATCTCGGAACTTGTATACTTGGTGGATTCAATATCGAGGTTTGTTGTTGCCTTCCACCATTTGGTTTATCATATTGTTTTTGAACGTTAGCACCTTATTAGTAAGAAACTCGCCAATACAACCGTCGTTATTTTGGATCCGAATTGGTTTCTCGACCGGCTCAGAATTTATAGACGCTCGTTGCTTACAGACGCGACTACCGTGAATCCAGCGTATCGAGAGACGTTACAAGAAGACTAAGCGTTGCTCGAACAACCACTGGTCGTCCGGGATTAACAGCCTGTATAAGCAACTGGCAGGTGGCCGTGAGTCACTATATACAATCTGTTGGTTGACATAACCAACCGTAGTAATAGTTCATCCTTCAACTGATACGAGTGAGTTTGATTGTCCGAATGGAGACAATGTATGTTTATAACACTACTTAGAACTAATCCGGCATTCTAGCTGCAACTAATACGAGACAGTCTAGTTGAAACAGTCGAGTACGCCCGTCAAAAGAACAAGTGCGATGACATAGTTCCGAAAAATTCGGCGATGAAAGTCAACCGTTTCGAGAAGGTCTCGAAACCGTTCGAATACGGGGTCGACGAAAAGAATGTGGTTTCGTTAATCTTCTCGGTTAGACGTGGGGAGAGTAAGAGTCTAATGCTGTGTCCAATAAAAGCTAGCGTTCGAGCTCTGAAGAAAACTGGATTTGGCTACACCGAGACCAGGGTTTTGGAATCTTCTTCAAAACTCAACAAATATGCATTTCGCTTTACGCCATCGACTCGCCGACAAATAGGTCATCAACAATCCCGGTATACGCAGAATCCAGTTGGCGTCAACCTGTTAATGAAGTGCTGGAACGTCTGTGTCGCGTGGTGTATCCCGGAAGATATACGGAGAAATTCATGAGACCCGAATATTGTGGTTGTTGCAGTTTTTAGGATATTTTCGGTGCGACTAGCGCATGGTGGTTCACATGTAACACCACGTTTCTACCGAATGATCTTGAATCAAAAACCTAGGAGTGTGGCACTACACAGAGGATAGGAGTCGTTGCGACTCTCAAAGCGCCGTAGTAGCCAACTTGATTCTAATCATCGGGATGCCTTTCAGACACCGTGTGCAGCGGAAATGCCCAGCGACTGCTTGAGGGCAGAATTATATCTATTTAAAGCGTGTGTTAACATTCAGGTCGCGCATTTCAGAGATGCCCGGTATCAAGTATATGTGGTCGCCTGTGTACGGGTGTTCCATTCCCTTGGTGTGAACTACTGGCTCAGAAATATCCGGGTGGTTGTGCGAGTTGAGAAGGCCCCTTTACTAATGAATGAAAATCCTTGAATGCTTTCGGAATTGTCGGGTTTGTAAGAAACAAGGTGGATGTAGCGTATTTTACATCAGTGGACAGGGGTATAACGCTATCGACCAGTGCTTTGTTTCTAGCCGAGAATCTTAACTGATCATTCCGGAAAAATATTCGTGCAAACTTCCTCCTTGTAAAGTATTCCTACATTTGGAATAAACTTCCAAATAAAGTCCGAGCCAGTAACGACGTTCAGCGTTTTAAAAAAGGTTTGGGCAGCTGTCTTACGTTAACAAACACATTGTCTATCTTCAGACTCTCTCTCTATATCCCCCGATGACCTTTTTGAGTATGGTCCGCGAAACATTTAGCTGTGAGATGCGCATTACGTGGATAACCATTCTAACGCCCTTCGACATGTGAACGCGGCGCATAATAGTAAGTCAAGCAGAACGAAGTCATGTAAGCTTTAGTTATCAGACGTTCACTTCATGCGACTCTCCAAACCGTCGACTCAATTCCTCGTATGCCCGAATAAATCCCGAGTACAGAGCAAAATACCACAACAAACAGTAGATAGTGTTATATATTCCAATAATCATAGCAAAAATAATAATATTGTATGAGTTCTTTCTCGAAAAATTTACGTTAGCACACTGTTTTTCTTAGTAAATTTTATAACCTCACATTTTCTCTAATTACGTGTGGAATACATCCTCCCTTCCGACCCCCATGTTTTCCACTGAACAAGGAAATTTTTCTACGTGTTAGCTGAATAGTTCGCGAGATGTTCAACCTTTTGACGTTGTTCGGGGAGTCGACGAAACCCCGCGTTGGAATCTACCCAATCATTTGCTGGATTTCGGGATTTTCCGCTCTGTCTCGCCAAAGCCGACTTATCTGGCATTTTCCGTGCACCAATTCCATCCTCTGATGGCAAAATATTTCAAAGATGCGCTTGTGCATTCTTTCCGGAGTGACCTTGAACTATTTAAAAAATTGTCCATCCACGACCTTGTAGAAAGTAAATTAGTGTACCATCACATTTTTGTGTGGCTAAGTCTGTGCGTCAAAGTTTTCACAAACTACAATCATTTGCCTTCTTGACGGAAGGATTCACGTTTTGCTACTAATTACTCATTCGTTTTTGTATGGTTTGCAAATATCTGCAGTGATCGCGCATAACTTAGCGTGCTTCTCACATATGGTTTGAGAAATATATATCATGATTATTATCACTACAAAAATTTCCTCTATGATGGACGTTCAAACGTCGACTAAGGTGGAAAATCACGTGAGCTGTTACCTGAAGCCAAGATTGAGGATGCTCAATTTTCACCGTAAGTTCTAACGGAGGTCTGTTAGCAGATATGGGGCGCAGCTTACTGGTACGGCAGATGACCTGATGTCAAAGGAATGACGCGGATTCGGGCACCACTGCCGGCAAGAAATTTGGTGCCGCAACGCCTATCTTTTGAGTAAATTAGACAACCTGGTGTCCGACTATGACGAGGTAGAGGAGGTGTTGCTTGGTTTCTCCCGCTTCATTTACGCATCCTCATATTGTGACGATGCCAACATTATTTAGTGCGCCTTCCAGACCCCCCAGGAAGGTTGCCCATCAGGCGCCTCCAGCATTTCCAGCAACCCCGCTGGCGTATCATTATGTGCATTCGAGTGTTCAATGGTGTTCTTCGGCGCCCAGCACTCTATGTCAACTCGCATCTTCTCACAAGATTTGAAAACTGTACGCACCTGTAACCTGGAGACCTTCAAGCCGAAACCGCTATTTTAAACTTTACACAAATGTAATTATAGATTTTCAGCTGTGTTTGCGCCCCCCGTTTTGCCTGTGAGATTTCCATTCTGTGTATAAACCCATTTTCTAAGATTAGTGTGACATCGGACGTCTTAGACATTTGTAGGTGCACTTTCGTACCATTCGGTTTCATGACAGTATAATTCTTGTTACTTGGATTATCATCTTAAAAATTTTTGAACTTCTTAAAATTCCCGACTCTTAAAATTCCGCAATGATTGTGCATATCGCGAGCTCCTCAAAATTCTTAGGAAGTTGAGCGAAGAACGACGTCCGGTTGAGAAGTCAATGCGCCCCTGCGAAAGTATATGCGTCCCCACCTCGCCCACACCATGAAAAAATTTTCTGTACATGTTTTTGGGACTATCTACGTGCAATAATGGTCAAATTCCTCGCCAATACATTCTCTCCATCCTCTAATCACCGTTTTTTGGCATGACCTTGAGTATCAAGCCTGCGATCACATTGTGGAGTCCAAATTGATGTAACAAATCAATTATTTTATTGAATTGTGCAGACCCCAAGCACTATCTTTTCAGAACCATGGAGCTCGGAATTTCCCGCCAAGACTTGAATTTTCCTTTCATATAATGTCTGTTTTTGTCTGCTTTGTTGCTCTACTCACATAGCTGACTCGTTGTACAATTCTCATATTTGGTGTTCAATTATGTATATGCCAAAAATCATGATGTTGATCACGCTCTCCTGAGTGTGTTTCTCACAAATGCGTCCAGAAATATACCATTATTATTTTAATATTATTATTATTATCATTTTGTGGAACGAGGACGTAGTTAGATGTACTGTTGAGATAGTCGACGTCTTCTTGAACCCTCGAAAACGCCTGCATGAGGGTGCTTTTCCGTAGTAATTGCTTTTATGCCCACCTTCTCCCCATTTTAGATATATAATTTCGAAATTTGAGAATTTGTTCATGCTGCGATGCGATAAACAGGAGAATAAGGCTCAGGATATCGGCTTCAAGTAGAACCAGAATAGTCATATCTTCCTATGTGCCTTCGGGATGGTCTCACGGAATACAGAAAAGAGATGGAATAAGCAAAGGTGGATAGAGAGGACAAGTAGTCACCGATGAAAAATAATCTGTGAGATATTCTAAACATTAGTTATGTTTCAGACCTGAAAAGGAGGAGGACCATGCATACAGCAGGCGTTTACGGAACTGACATCAAATCTGCTGGACGCGGTTGAGATTCTGCTGGACGCGGGTAGATCGAAAGCTCGTTTACATTTCTTCGCTCTCATTGTCTATCTATATTCTTGCTATCTTGGTGTCCGGTGCATCAAAACATTATACACGATCATTGCTATTCTTTGTCGAGTAGCATAACTCATCGCGTATTGTATTAGTCGTGTTCGATATTATCCGTTTTATTCTCTAGAATTGTGTTTACTTTTGGTGCCCAGTGCATTCGTAAAGACAATTGTATACGATCATTGCAATTCGTTGAAGAATGGCATAAATCACTGTGTATTAGCTTATTCGTGTTTGATAGTATCCGTATTATTTTCTAGCCTCGTGTTTTTTTCCATTAACACCTGTCATTTTACTCACAGACCACAACACTGGCACGCACAAGATCCAGCAGCCTCGGTGTATCGGAGGTGTCGAGTGCTTCAAGTCATTTCGACTGCCACATGACTGTTCAGAACGGTATGCAATGCCAGACGTGCCTACACTGGTACCACCTTAAGTGTACTGGCCTCAGGGAGGACCAGTACGTCCTGCTCACTTCTTCAAAAAGGCCATTTATCTGTATGAGCTGTCTCTTCCGAGATAGCTGCACCCCACTGAAGGCCACGTTAGATCCTCTACTCGCCACCCCGAACACGCAGAAGTCAGGCGCGTGCAAGTGTGGCTACAAGGCGTCTGAAGATGTAAGCGCACAGATGGCCACGGTAGAATAAGCCGCGAATGACACTCAGAGAACTTTATCTGACATGAAGCCAGAACTGAGCTCGTTGATTGAGTACATTGCCCTGGCCCTTCCGGGCGCTGCAGCCGCTTTTAAGCCAGTGGCTTTGTCCACTGCTCAAATTCAGGAAGTCGCGACGAGCTCGAAGGACAGAGCACTCCGGGAGAAGAGGATTGTCTGGTGGGGACGATTTTCGACTACACTCTCTCCAGGGGAACAAGCTAGATCGGTGCTGAACGCTTGTTTTCCTCCAGAGTCTATAAAAATGGTTTCCGCCAGCAGACTTTGCTCCAAAGCTACCAAGAAGTCACTGGGACTCCTTGTGACGTTATCCGCTAAGATTAGCACGGAGGAAGTACTGGAAAAAGCGGTTGAACTAAAAGAAAAGCATGTCAACTTCAGGGGAGTCTCTCTAGATCGCTCACTGCAGGAGCGGCAGAGGCTACCCAGCTTGCTAGAACTAGGTTATGCATCAAGGCTGACTCCAAATTCCAGGCTAGCGTTAAGATCCTTATCCCTGACGTCGAGAGGAGACCGGTGTTCTTGAACGAACCATTTCAAGCACACACTTCAGAGGCCACTACTCCTATTTCATTGGAAAGTCAAGCGCCCGTGTATATGGAGGGGGCCGGTAGAACTGATTCCAAAGGTGTTAAGGACTATCAATCTTCTAGACCCCCAATCATCTCACGAAAAAAATTTTTATTCCCAAGCTTTACAGCCCTGTGAGTCTTCTGGGAACCCCTGCATCCAAAATGGCCCAAACTTGTATCATTCCGGCGGCTCTCTCCCCGGCTGCACCGGGGCCACTTCGTCATATACTGTCTTCTCATCTACAACCCTATTCAAATTTTCGGGAATGAAAAACTCCAAAAGCTATAAAAGGAAGAGCGGTCCGAAGAGCATCGACCTTGGGCCAAGTGAAGCAGACGAAGATTCCCAGAGAGACGCTCATTTATGCCCAGGCTGTAATAAAACGGCTAGCAACCCCCAAGAGGGCTCACAGAACTACGATGCCAGTTATACAAACCCCTCACTGCTGAAGCAGAGGCACTTCCAACACCCCACCTTGACAGCTGGCTTTTCTGTGTCCGACGTTCAGGACCTCTT
>QNGE01000582.1:4636-17260 GCA_008508345.1 Paragonimus westermani
ACTGACTAATGTGAGTCAGATAAACGGTCAATATAGGTTAAGGACGACATGTTTGTTATCAGTTATGTGATCACTGTTCCAAATCATGGGCTTGATTGATTGTGGGCCAGGGGAGGTTAAGTGTCCGCACGAACTTCTTCTGAGCGCAGAGGTCAGGGTTACGCAATCGGATGCTAATGGCTTCGGCAACGGTCAACATTCGAAATCTCACCACTTTTGATCGATTCCTTGGCACTCGGTAGACGATCCGAAAAGCATATTTCTTACTGACAATGATTGGAGTCGGTCAAGTGAGCAATAATCGTAATTGACACTGAACAGCTAACTGGATTTCGAGACTTACCCTGTCCTGGTGGTTTCGATTTACACCAAACGTCTCTTACTCCCGCTGGTGTCATACAACTTGTTTCCCAGGTCTCAAACCTTAACTTCAACAAATATTAACATTTTCGGCCCAAATTTAATAGTAATCCATTATACACTCCAAAATTTTTTGTAATTTGTTCAAGGTCTACCCAATCTTATGTTGAATTTTCACCGTTGAGTTGACGATGTTTACTGTCATATCTGGGCTCAATTCTAAAGCCTCTTTGTTTGTGCTTCGGTGACTGGAACCGGTGACCGCATGATTAAACTGCCCTTGACTGGAGGGTAGCAGATTGACGAGTTGTGTATGGGTGGCGCAACAAGCGGGTCTGGGTTTCAGCCAGCTTCCACCCGTGACTGCAGTTCGTTGGATGAAGATGCTAGTTGAGCGAGGTACGGCTTCTTTTACAGAAGTATAAAATAACGGAGGTCTGATGTGCAATGACGTGTGGGGGCCTCCAAGGGGGTTCGTCAGAAATACCTACGTGCCTAATGCGGTCACAAATAACCCGGTCATCATCGCAATTCAGATTGGTGAAATCTGCCACGTTTTATTTTGGCTTTCGGAACTAATTGCCTAAAAGGTAAAGTCTGGAAAGACAGGTGCTATAATTTTGACACGTAAGCGGTGCGCATCTTGAGGACCGGCTCTCTGGTACTGATGGTCATTCCGATCTGCTTTCCAAGGTTTCTAGATGAGTTAGTTTTCCGGGAGTCACGAACGCTTTGATGTGACCGGTACGTACTCATGTTGCAGTGTTAAATGTTGTACACAGTTATTGATCGATGTTTCGGAATTTAACTACAGCGGTCGCATTTATTTTTTATGTTCGCTGCTGGTCTGTTTAGTATGCGATCGGGGATAGCCTGTCTGGGGTACTTCAACTTTGGATTGAGAGCGTGGAAGCTTTCGACCCAGCACGTAAACTTGGTATTCCTGGGCATTGGTCACTAAAACCTGATAGCCAGAAGACGAAAATGCTTTAGTTGTTTATTTGATAAGCTAGCTTGGGTTGTAACTTCATCATGACAACGGAAGCACCAAAATCTGGATATCCTTTCTATATTAGTTGATGTTTGCGTAGGCTTGACTGCGTGTGGGATTCTCGGAAACTTTGTAGATAAATGTGATCGGCTGGCTGGTCTCGCATACGATGGGGGGGGGCAGTGTCAAAACCAGCTGGTCGACTTTACTATGGTTAACTGCCCATTTTATGCTTCTCCTGACTTGTGTTAGGTGTGCTGTTTTTTTGTTTACCGATGGAGGAGGAACCTCACTACATTTGAGGTGTGCGATGTCTGAGAGAAGAGGATATTTTGGTTAAACAGACGTGTCACATTTTTGTATGCCTTAAGGAAACAACAGCTACCACAATGCGGCACGGGCGGGTTCCTAAACAATGTGAACAGACAACGGGCACACGGATATACGGACACATTGTGGAGTATGCGTCACTACTGTTTGCAGGTAGCCGATGTGAACGATGAGTATGTTAGCACTACTGGTAACGCAGACGTTGTATGCGAAATGTGAACTTACTGATGTTAGGTTTTTTATTTTAAATAATTCGTCCTAGCTGTGCGAATTGGCATGACGTCGTAGTAAATGAATGAAATCAATACTGGTATACACTATCAGATGCGCCGCAAACGTTCTGTCGTAGAAAAAACCTTAATTGTCAATGGATAGAAATCGCTTTAGAAAATTAAATCGCTGACTTCCCTAGTATCATGGGATGGTAGGCAACTTTCATGTGCTGTTCTGAATAAAATTTGGGATTGGCTGGGGGATAGAAAATGGAGCCCTACTGACCCTGAATCTTGGTTTAGAAGGCCGGACCAAATGGTTCGGGCCGTTGAGTGTCTGCGCTCGCCAACGTTACGATGATAGTTGGTCGAGAGTTGAATCAAGTTTGTTGATTGCAATCTGCTGTATAAAGTGCGAAATTTCTTCCGGTAAGTTACACGTGAATCACTAACCACACAGGTTTAGAAGAACGATATCGGGACTTCGAGCCCCATTATTTCGGCAGTGGCCAAATGTGAGAGGCAGATGATTGTAACTTAGCAGTCGGTGAAACGCTTGAGTGCAACAGTTCAGACGACGTTGGTTTCGATATTCTTGATAAACATCAACTTCGGCTCTGCGTGGGAATTCCTCTTATTCAAACGCTTTTTTCTTGTGAACTTCAGGTACGACATGAAATCTGTGCGCATCTTTCGGCTGGACACACAAAATGGACACAAAATGTAAATGAATTGTGATATGAATTTGGTACGCGTCGTCCGCAGACTTTGGGGTAAATGGGGGGGGGGGACGGCGAATTGGATTGCGTATAGCTCTGAAGATGTAGGTGTGTTAGAATATGGATACTGATGTAATGTTAATGTGACGTTATTGACCCAGTCTGTTGTGATCACTTTACGGAGTGTGTTTCTAAAGGATGAACACATCCCGTACACTGCAGCTTCCCGTGTAAGATCTCGCTCGCCTCTTAAGCGGTAAACATCCTGAGCTGAAGTTTATTGAGTCGCATTTTACAGCTCGTCTTCTTTCAGTGAGAAATCGCCCACCATTTTGATGCAGGGGATTTTGTACATGGAAATTGAAGCGGTGCAAACGTTTCGCAAGGCAGTAGGGAGTGTTCACCACCATTTAAAACAGCTGAAATCAACACTAGCTTCCTTCGGTTAGCCTCAAGATTTACTTTCAACCCGGTGCTCAAGAGTTTCCACACGATTGATACTCTTAAATCTACCTGATAATTATGTCAGCGGATGTGCTTGATCACTTTTAAAGACTTGTTCTAAACCTACCACAAGCTAGTTTATTCTGCTGCCGGAAATGTCATCTTGCCACACCCACGAGTTATTGTCACGGCTTCAGTAATCGACAGATTCTTGGATGCCGATCGCTAAAACGATAAAATCTAAGTCCTTCCACATCGATGTCTTTCCTAAGTCTGTTCTGTTTCTTATGTGATAGCGAGATGTAAAATTTGATTAGACTAATGGTTTCTGTAATGAGATTGGGATGGAGCGGTTTCCTGAGTGAAGGTTCAGCTGATCAGAACTTGCACAAGCTACTGCGAGCAGAAGTGTGATCGATCGGCGCCAATTAATCGGAAATGTCGATCATTTGCTATACTGGTTATTATTGTTCCCCTATAAAAAGAGTGCTATATTTCCAACAAATTGAGATTGAGTAGTGCCGCTCAAACCTCTTTTCTGAATGCTCCGACTTTTGGTAGTTCACTATGTGACATCACATTCGTCAGACAATGCACGTGTACACAAGTGTTTCGCTGATATTTTTTTAAGGTTGAAGGTGCCAAATTGGTTTCGCTTTAAACAACGAAAACAATTTTCAATTCAGTCGCAAACTGCTGAATTGTTTGAGCAAAACTGTGCAATGTCGCTAACACAACTACACATATTTAACCTATATGGTGGATGTGGATTGATGTGACTGACGAAGATTCGGTGAAGTCCGGGGAATTCGAGTGAAATGAACTGTCAAAGTGATTTTCCAACTCAAAACTAAACTAGTTCCAGTGAGAATGGTGGATGCCCTACAAAGAGGTGTACATCAAAATCGCCAATCATCGGGCACACAAAAATTGCATGTGATCGACACTACACTGTTACGTTAGAATATAAATCTGTCAATGTATATTTGACTGGTGAACGTTACGCTATGATTAGAGGACAGTAGTCAAGCCCACAATTTAGAACAAGCCGTGATTATAAACATAACATCATATGAGTTTTATGGTTTTTGTAGAGAACCGATACCAGTCAGCCCTCCATATTTTGAAAACGTACAGTAGACTTGATAAACAGATTGGGAATAACACAACGTTACGAGCAAGTTGTAATACTCTACGTTTCATCCACCTCGGGTGGCCTTCCTCAGGAGTGTTGTAATCGAACTTGCTCGTAACGTTGTGTTATTCCCAATCTGTTTATCAATAACATGTTAAACACGACGCCCACACTGTTCAGCTTCATTCATACGAAATTTGGTGGGGATATCGTACAGTAAACTTATTTTCATCACAATGAATGTATTGTACATTTATTTAGTTGACGTGCAATAAAACAAAGGAAGGCTATGGTTTCCGCATCTAAGTCATCAGTTTGATATTTGAGGAGCATGAGCGATTTTTAGAGAAGAAAAATTTTGATCACATACCAAATGGCTTGTTACGTAAGCAGACGGAAAAGCTCGAGTAAAACGATGGCCTCAAGATAAAATGTGCTTATCTGTGGTGTGAAGAATCACTCCGTAATTATCCAAAGCACCCGTGGGCAAAATAAAAACGAGAAATGATAATCAATGCCCGTAAAGTGTTTTCCAGTCTTGTGATCAACCCCTATCAGTCCAGTTCGCCAAAAACAGGTAATGAACAAGTTAGAAGCTATTAACAGATTTTTGAATGGAATTCGAAAATCTCTTTGTTTCGGGTGTAGTTGTCGTTTGGATGCATCTGTCTCTGGCATCGGTTGGTCGTATTGAATAGTTCCGAGTCTCCAGCAAACGAATGATTGCTCATCGATACAAGCGGCACGTGACAAAAATGGCTGGTAAGCACACTAATATATGAAATATGGCGAATGTTGCACAATATCTAGTTCTGCTGTTACTGAGTTCATGGAATCATCCACTCAACATATCCCGAGCCTTGTTTTGTGTCTCTATGGTGGTGACAGAAACAGAGAAAGAGTGAAAAAGTTATGCAGCTGACGGTAAACTTAACGAGTTGATTGGACTCTTCCACAGTTGTCCGTGGATTTTGTATTGTTGCGCACGACAGTTTTTTTTGCAGTGTACTTCAGCGTCTCCAAATTGTGAACCTTAAATAATAAAAAAACGTGTCCCATTCATGATGCTTTTGACCAAAAGATGATCGATATTTTAAGGCTCCGGATTATCAGTAGGATATAACTTCGTTTTATATAAGTTCAAAGCGTTATCAAACAACTTTATGTATTCAAGAAATTCACAGAGGAATTCACTATCGATAACGTCTAAGTTGTAACGGGATATGCGGGATTCCGGGTTATTAATGGTTCCTCTCAAGATGATGATGAATGAATCCGTACGTGATTGAACGCAACGAATTTCCCAATGACTTCATCAGTGTACACAACACTGTCGTGTACATCAACGCACTTCAGCGTATCCGAATTGTGATCCACACGTCAAAAAAGTGACTATTTCATAATCTTTATGAGCTAAAAGATAGACGTCTTAGGCGCCAGTTTGTACGTAAAATACGACTATTCTATAGAACTTCAAAGTATTAGCAACCATACTTGATTATAGGTGAAATCCACAAGGAATCTCACATTACTCTTAACATGTAAGCTGTAATGTGACATTTGTGTTTCTGGGTTGTCCAGTGGTTTCTGTCAAGGATAAAGTACCAGCGCGATAGCAAATGAATCCGAAAGTGGGTGGACTGAACGAATTACCGAGTAAACTTGAACATGTTCTATGTAGAGTGCGGACATTTGTCCCAGCTGGTCGTTTAGAGTCTTCAGACAGTTTACTACTAAAGTAATATAGATTCAGCATGACGTTACGACAAGTATATCAACACTGAAATCGAAAAACGTCGTCGCAAAACTACTTTCAATATGTATCTATCCGTAATGTTTGAAATTGCTCATTAGCTCAAAGGGACTGGCTCAAAATGAATAGTTCTGTTTGACAACATGGAAGATTTTGAAGAGAAGCTATTAGTGGTATATTACACGATCTTTGTTCGAACTGATTTCGCTACATCTTATCATGTACTTATTATTATAGAAATGAAAACGACAAAGTATGTGTAAAATAGCCACTTATGAAGAGTGTCCTGTCCAAGTATGCGAAAATGAAGGAAAGATCCACGATTACTACCAAGGTAGTACTAATTTAATAAACAGTTCTTTTCGCATTCACAATGGCGGCTTCAGTCGTTTAATAGCAATCGTCTAGGCAAAGTGGAGTAGACGTTTATTCCGGTGCGTGAAGATGACTGAGACTGGGGACGGATTGCCAATCTCGTGATTTGTCTCGAGCACATGACACGCAGTGGATAAAGCCGGTATCTTGTGTGAATGACGTTTGGCAGCATCCGCACAAATTCCAACGGGTTGGCTGACGCGGTTGCACATCCGCCTAGACAAATGTTCTGCCATTCTGACTTTTAGCCACCTCCCCGTCACTGCTATGTAAGTGGGACTGCACCCACACGAATATTGGTACACTCAGTGCGAGATGAAGGGGAGAGGTGGGCGATCATTGATGACGGGCGTTGGTATTTTGTTGGTGTCGAAAATGAACACTGCTTTGGCTGCGTCAAAAACTTGTCTAACGACAGAAACTAATCGGGTTTTCGGGAGTGAACAAACACCGTCGTCCTTGAAAGGAAGTCGAATGAATACAGCTTTTGTTTCAGCTGAATGGACGGGTTGGCTGTTGATTGGTGGTTTGCTGACTCGTCTCATAAGCCACTGTGGATAACTGTTTGTTTTTAATGCTTCTTCAAGACGATGGTGCTCTTCGTAGATTACATCGGCTGTGCAAACTTTTCTAACTCGATCGAATAAAGTCCTTACTAAACCCCGTTTGTGCTGAAGTGGGACAAAACTATCGTAACGCAAGTACTGCCCCGTCCATGTAGACTTTCGCTAGACAGAGCGTCTTACGGTGTCATCAGCTTTGCGTTGGATTTCTATATCCAAATATGGCAGACTGATCTTTTTCCAACTCTGTCGTAACTCGCAAGTTCACCTGACTACAATTGAGTTCTTTCATTAACCTATCGACCTGTTGTCTATTGTCGGTGATCACGATAATGTCGTCCACATACCTTCGATAAACCTCGCTCATAGCGATATGTTGATCCACTTTGCTTTTTATATATGCCACGAAAATGTCCGCGAGGACTGGACCTAGAGGACTTTTTATAACTTGAAACTTCTCTTCTGAAACTGGAACTGAACACCCTTGTACAAAGGTGTAGTAGTTGTTCTAATTCAGACAGCGGGGTAGGAAGCGATATTCTGTTACAGATTATGTAATGACAAAAAACCGCGTCGTTTCATTTATAGAAACGTTATTGAACAATAATTCGATATCCAATGGGACCATCGGTTTTCCGCTAATATTGAATTTCACCAAACGTTCAACCAGTTCGAAGTTGTCCTTCAGAACATACTTCGTTAACGGCCGTTTAACCGGTTCTAGCATTCTGACAAGCCACTTCGCGAGCTTATGCTGGGGTGATTTATACGTCGACAAAATTTTCCTGACTGGAACATTCGAATTGTTTTTTCTTCAATAGGCCATAAAGCAGAGGCGTTTGAGAAAGAACTTTGAAGGTTATCTCATTGATGAGATCAGCTTTAAGTAACACTCGTAATACCGCTGTTATTCGTTTCCCCAGAATTATCGGTTCATCAGTTTTGGGTTCTCTGAATTTTGTGGGGTCTTTCAGAATCGGTTCCATCCGTTTTATAAAGTCATCGCGGTCCATAAGGAAAACTTTAGAAGCTTTGACAAGGTACAATATCATCAGATTTCTGTTTGACTTCACTTCAGTAAGCTGTTAAATGTGCTCAGGAGATAATTGACGCATTAGTAAATATCTCATTGGGGGCGTTCTGATAAAAGGAGGATTACAAGATAAAAAGCGCGGAACAGTGATGGGACTGAAGCAACGTTATAAACGTATCACTGGATCAAAGTGCGTAGAGGCCTTCTGAACGCAGTGTTATCTATCAGTATCTGAGACTAAATTGCATAGAACATAACATGAACAAAAGTAAATCAATCAACACAATTGCTGGGATGTGATCTACTTGGTTATGGTGCCCGAAATTCGTGTTCGTTTGTATAGTTGGCAGGACAGTTATTCTGAGCTGTCTGTCCCTTCTGAGTATTAAGAATGACTAGCCTGAGGATTTCGTTTCGTCACTGCTGCAACTACTAAGCCAAAGCATTAAATGACGCATCTATCTTCCTCTGGTAACTTCAGTTCCAGCAGCTGACAACGCTACCTGCTGTAGGATTCAATTTCCTATATCATCTGTTGTAATACATAGAGAAACGTGTCGATTAACAGACCGGGCGCAGTAGTTGTTTTATAAGTTTATTGAAATATTTGTGTTACGTGCTACCTTATATCTCATAACGTTTGGTGGGCTACCCGAACACATGATTTCATGGTTTTCATTCTTCAGTGTGTTTCCCTTCCTTCGTGTGACCCAACGCTGCCCGAAACCTGAACATGCAGTCCGCATCAGAGAAAATGCAAAGGATTTCGGTTTAACCGTGTTTACGTGCATCAGACAATGTTAGTGGAAGTTACTTTCCATTGTCGTTATTGTTATGCATTACAGAAGAGCTTCACTGAGAGATATCCGTCGTTTGTCACACTAGCGCTCGGTTCTTACACGACTGCTGAACTCATCTAACTGACGCTACCTCTTGTAAGGAAGTAAATTCGATGTGAAATAACTGGAGAGAAGCTAGCAGGCGCTCATACAACCGTAATGTTTGAAATGCTCACGTCAAAACGTGCGGTCGTCGTCGCCCTCTCACGCGCCCTATCACGTGATAGGGCTTCTAATCTAAGTGACGCCCACTGTCGCAATCCACACATGCGCGCCCACACATTCACCGGCCCGAAAGATCTCTTCGACGCACGTACGCAAGTGCGCAGTCACCACCTACACACGCAACCAATTGGAACGCAAACTTGCCGTGGCAAGGATATGCACTACTGACGAGCTCTAATGAGAGCGAAACTCGAGTCTAGTGCTTCTTTTCGAAAGAGGCTGGCTGGAAAGTCTATCTGAATGCGAACGCTGCGATCAAATGTGAGTGATGGTCAACTTGAAAGTACTTTGTGTTAACGGCTGGTATGACGTGCATATTAGGATTCATGCAACACTGAACGCGGTAACTTAGTTAACCACGTTTCTACAAAAACATCAAGCGGTCTAATGCTAAGAGGTCTCCGGAAAAATCTCAATTTTGGATGGTCAGTGTTTCTCCTGTCTAGTCACTGTTTTTCCTCAATATTATGTCGCCTGTATATTAGCAGGAAATTCTGAAACCGGAATATACGTCGAACTATATTTAGCCCGTCTTATGTGCTCACCAAAACTACGTGAATCCACTCATCATCCTGATACATAAAAAATTAAGAATGATTGATACACAGACTGAGAATAACACATCGTTAGGAGCAAGTTGTAATACTCTACGTTTCAGCGACCTCGGGTGGCCTTCCTCAGGTGTGTTGTTGTCGAAATCACATTAATATTTTTGTTAAAGAATGAGTATCCTTTTTTTTACGAAGATTAGACGTAATATTCTCACCAAACTACTTGTGAGATTGGTCTAGATGAAGAATGATCATTTACAGACAAGCAACGGACGCTCCGGCTGAAGTTAACTGAAAATCCTTCGCAACTGATCGAAGTTTTCCTAACCACACCAATCTCGCCTAGTTTCTTTCCAAAGAAATGACTCTGTTTAAGTATTTGACGAACTTGGATTGTAATTAGGCTCCATTTGATACATCAACCTCTAAAGAAGCACGCTGACTTTGCCAAAGTGTGGTTTGGTAATTTCACTTGAGTCGGCAAGATTATGGAACTCATGAACACAGGTTCGACTCTGTTTACTGTGACAAATCTGCTGCAAATTTACTTATTATAAAAAAAATTCAAAAGTGCATCAAGCATATTGCCAATTTGAGCAACAACCTGAACGTCGTTTTGGTTGACCCGTTTTTCAATCTGTAATCCACCTAATTTTACGTCGAGTGCTGAAGAACTTGAGCAATGCTTAATCGCTTCACACTGTTCTGGCCCGGTCTCTACACCCTTTTCATATGTCAAGAGAATTAAACGCGTCATATCAGGTGAGAAATGTTGAGTAGAGTACCACTCTACGTGATAACCATAAACCATATCAAACGGAAAATTCACCTAAATTGAGATAAAACTATAGAATTCTGACGACTCCGTTAATAATTCGTGATATCATGTTCCAGGTTGAGAATCTATCTACGAAGAAGGTGAATCTTGGCGAAACTTTCAGAACGCTTTAGTCTTAATGTAACCATTCGAAACTTTTAGTAGTGTCAAATAAATTTACGAATTGCCCAATATGCACTGTATTTTTGGGAACGTTGAATCATGTAATTTCACTTCGTTAGGGCCATCCAGAAAATAAACCCATAATTCATATTGATTTATAGGATGCATTGCGAGGTTATACAGGTATCACGGCATTCTGTCCAAACAACCAACAATTACTGTTTATTTCACTGTAAGACAGAAATAATGAGATATAAATATGAACAAACCTATTCAGTTGCATTTTACGCTGCTTTGTTTGCTATTCGATTGGACTGTTATGCAGGTTGAAGGCCGTTTGATAGTTATCATATAAAAATATTCACTTGATCTGTATCTGGGACTATCCAATATCCAAACTACAGAGTGATTTAATATTCTTCCAGCTGATCATGAAATTCGAGGCTTCAAAAGTACTACTTAAACTTTACGCATTTTACAAAATAAGAATGCAGCAGCCTCATCTCTAAGCAATGCCTAAACTGTTTTTGTAAAAAACCTCTTCGGGATTAATGAATAATGCACGCGGAAACGTAAACCAGCCTCCATAGATATGCACATTTGGTCAATTCCGCAAATCAGTAGTGATGCGCAAATGTGCGGTTTTGCTTCAGCTGCTTTATAATACGATTGAACGTACTTCAGTTAAGGGACTGCAAGATGTTGACAATGAAATTCATCGATTTTCATGCCAATGGAAGTGTTTTTTCAAATTCGTTTTGCAGTGCATTATGGCGTCTTCCTTGTTTGACTATCTAACCAATTGGACAGAGTTTCTATTGCGCTGTCACCTGGTCACTAGATAGCAATAATTCAGAAGGGAGGTAACCGTATCTTGTCAACCACAGTGAGTAAATGGAGTTTGTGGCTTGCAGAAAATTCGCAGCTCGTTTGGAAAACATAAGGTACGCTTCTCATCGTCCGAACATAAACCTCAGCGTTTTCTCACAGTCTACTAAGTTGAGTGCGCTCAATTTAAAACCTGGAAATACACTCATACTGTTGACAAATCTTTGTCGTCGACGAGTTGACTGAATCACCTTTACTCGCGAGGACAAAATCAGTCAGCATCACAATCGGTGATCTTGAGATGTGGTCAGGTGTTCTCTAGCTTTTATGGAAATATGTCTGATTATGGAGTTGAATTGAAACTCGTATTTTCGCACCTGCCACTAATCGTTATGTTGTTAAGACTGTTAAACATCCCCTTCAGATCTGCCCAAGCAGTGTATGTTGTTCGGTTAAATTAGCCCGCGGCAACGTCCTCAAACACCTGTAGTTTCTTACCAAATTTTCGTTTGCTAAGTTACATCCACTGAATAGCTAAAAGAGTTCCCTCACAAAATCAATAGGTTTGGTGCCTCGAGAAATGCAGCGAACGAAGTGAATGTATACATCTTCGAGGCAGAAGACGAAGTGAATATATACACATATGTAACTATATAACCAGTCACTCGTGCAACAATTTTCATGGGAAACAAATCAGGCACATCGATTTCCAATCAGGAATTCACAGCAAAGTATCTAACGACCTTTAAACTGGATATTTTTGAAGATTTGTAGAATTGTATTGCCGTCTCTGGAAATAAAGTATACAAAAAACGGGGTAAGAATGATTACATCATCAAAAAAATGGGACTAGTTCAACAGTCACCGGACAAGGAAAATCAGGATACTCAAGCAATATAAAACAAATGTGGAATAAATACTTGTCCGCCAGATTGAATCACTGGCTTTAGAACTTAAATACGAGCCGAATATGCCAATGTTTGTTTGTGATGTCTTTGGTTGTCTCCCCGCTGCCTGTTGGTTAACATTTAATTTTCAAGTTGACCATCACTCACATTTGATCGCAGCGTTCGCATTCAGATAGACTTTCCAGCCAGCCCCTTTCGAAAAGAAGCACTAGACTCGAGTTTCGCTGTTATTAGAGCTCGTCAGTAGTGCATATCCTTGCCACGACCGGGATTTGAACTCCGGACATTCCAATCATGAGGCAACCGTGTTAACCACTGCGCCATTGACCTCACATTAGGCACGACCGAATCACCAAATCTGAACGCTCAACCACTCTCGCTTGTGAGCAATGATCAGGTTGCCCGATCGTCTCGAGAG
>QNGE01000582.1:17990-108944 GCA_008508345.1 Paragonimus westermani
TGGCACCGACATGCTGATCTCCTTTGATTGAAGGGACAGGCAGTTTCTGGGTCCGGGCTAATACACAGAGTTCCGCTGCGTTGAATGTTCGTTTAATTGAATTCACTAGTCTGGGTTGTTTGATGCATGCTATAATCACCTTTAAAAGGCAATTCTATATAAACCTTCTTTTTTCTAACTGTGGCCACCTGTTCGGAAGGTGGTTTCGGTCTACTATGCCTTTCTATGAACCTCTTTGGATACCCGTTAGATTGTAGTATAGATGTGATCAAGTCTAATTCCTTCGTAAGACTGTCCTGTGTGCAGATTTGCCTTGCTCGTGTGAATAGTGTATTTACTAGTGCGCGTTTGTGGTGGACCGGTGTGAAACTTCTAAAGTTCAGGTGCTGACCGGACCACGTGGATTTCCTGTAGACGGCTCTTTTGATTGAGCCATTCTCTCAGCTACTAATGAGTATGTCTAGAAACGGCAAACAGTTGTTTGTTTCAAATTCACACGTTACTTTCAGGTTGGGATGACAACTATTGAAGCGCTGCACTATGTTATCTATTGCCTGCTTAGACCGACTGAATACTAGTGTATCATCGACGTAGCGTTTGTAATAAGACAGACTCGCTATGTCTGTAGCTAATTTGTGCATTCATAATCCTATTACGCCACTTTAATCCAAGATTCATGCGGTTTGCTGAGGCGGTCGCAATCAATCGACCGAAGCCGACCTTGTGCGTTCAGAGACAATTGCTCGTAAACTTGACCCTTCCCTGGACGTACTGACCTTTCCTAAACCACCGATTGACTATCCACCCTGCTCCCATAACTGCTCGATTCAAAAAAATCCGTTTCATGTTATTGCAAATTTGGTACTGACGAGTCAATACGAAATGCTTGCATCTGCAAGTTTTCGTGTTCCAACGGTTTTGTTCAAACTTCTGAAGGGAATGAAGTGTTTCAAAAATATTTCAGATTATGGAGGTTAAACTTGAAGCAGCTGCATTCCAGAAGGATGCAACTAACCGAGGTGCTTCCCAATTATAGTTGAACTGAACAAACCGTAAACGTCATACTCTCACAATGATATGCACAAGTCAACTCGCGAGCGCGTGAAGTTAAATAGCTGCCTGACTGAAAACAGACCATTTCTGGAAATAAATTCGTGATACCAAGTTGTTAAGTGACTGTAACCCAATTGTTGAATAAGTGTTTTCCCTGTTAACGAAAAACGTTTTTGCGTTAGTTTATAAAAAATCCCAGGTGTGTCCTTTGTTCGGTTGTTAAACAACGACGCGGAAATTCCTCTGATTTAAGACTAAACAGTTGTGTGTTGATGAATTTTACACAAACAACAGGGGTTATACAAGATTGTACCATGGGGAAAGTTTAACCCTTCTCAAACTTCTTCGCGCAGTTTGTACCAGGTGTGCATTCGTGGCCATTGAATTCATCAGTTTGGAGTAGATTTGTGTCAGTTTTCAGATTTTGATAAGAGAACGAAACAGAAAAGATTCCCCCACATCCACGTGACACTGCAGGCTTACATCTCACAAAAACGGGTGCGGAACCAGTAATACCAAAAATTGTTGTTTGTGCCACTGATACAATGCAAGTGTGTGGAATCTAGTAGGTGGTGTGACAATAAACTTTGAGTCAGAGTGGGAACAATTTGAAGGAATCGGTAGATAGAAAAGAAGCCTGAGAAACAGCACAGACATAAACAATCGCTATCCATTTTTATCTTACTACGGATTTTATTGTCATATATGTTTCTGCTTGCTTCTTTCTATTCAGCTGAAATCACGCTCTTTTGCAGTAGAAAACATTGGAAAACAGTGGAAACCATAAATGGAAGTGATAAGATTCAGGAGGGTTTTAATTCGTACCTAGCAGTTCGTTATGAGAAAGCCCGCGCAGTGGATAGACGGGAAAAAGGCAATTTTGTCTCAAAGTTCGGTGATGAAATATATAAAACTCAGTTACGAGAAATCTGGGATTTGACTAAATCCGAACCCGCGATAGAAACAGCATGGTCAGAAGTGACAAGTCCTTCATGTGCTGAGCTACGTAACCAGGACGGAAGCTAACGGATTTCACATTTGGACTCAGTAACCCACCATACTCACTATGTCATATGGAGTCCACCAAATAATCCAGGAGATTGACTGCCCAAGAAGAACATCTCAGTCAGTTCGTGCTGAAATTCATCAACGCAACTGACGAGCATTCAGAATGTTGTCGATAAGTAGTCTGGCAGAGCTGATTTTTCGGAATTGGGTCTTTACTAAACTGGCAAAATTGTCACATTGCTAATCAGTAATATAATATACTTCTTTTTCGAAAGCAACTGTGTAGAGGTTGAAGTTTACGGGGTTCTTGACTAGAGGAAGTGTGAAGTACATCAGAAAATCATAGTAACCATTGTCATCATTCCTACGTCGTGATAAAGTTCGCCCATCATTATCATCATTATAGGCAGCAATACATTAGTGGTTCTCTCTGATACTTAACTGCCACACAACTATGGGGAAGAAAGCATACCCAGCACAGGGAGAGAGAAGAGAAAAGAAGAGGAGGGGGTGACCTAACCAGTAAAAGTAGTTGCGCCTACATTCAGTTATTCAACATCAAGACGCTTACACCTTGCAAACAATAAAGCGAGCCATAAATGAAAGTAAGAAGTTATCAGCAAAACAGCTTCCTTACGGTTTTCAGTGCCGCGCGTCATTAGGTGCAATTTCTTCACAGGCAGATCGAACAGACAACGACACTATTCATGTCACTGAGCTCGGTTAGCCTCCATCTCACTTAAAGTCTCTGAGCACCGACTCTGTGAGTCACGAGTCTCCTGACCAGGGAGACAAGCCCGACCTACGATGACCAACTTATTGGTGAACAACTTCATTTCTCTAAGCCAGGTGATCACCTACCCACGTTGTACCTACGCCAGTCGGGTGTAGCGTCAGCATAGTGTGCTCGGAGTAGCAAACGACTAGCAGGCATCCCAACCACCAAGGTCTCTGCAGATGTAAGGACTAGACAAAAGGATTCGATTGACAATCACTACCAAATACTCGCTTCCAATCTCTGTGTTGCCAATTCGTTGATGCCAATTGACACCAGCGGTCGGACGCAGATATCGGTGGTTAATTACCATCCTAACCACTTCGGCTTTTGTTATCAAACGCACTTTTTTCTATCTGGTCGAAAAATGTAGGCTGTAAACAAACATATCATTTCTTCTGAAAGACAGAAAAGTTCTGTTCGAAACCAGAAATCTCTTTACTTCGTAAGGCGAAACAAAACAACATACCAAACGATCTGGAAGCAGTGTTTTATGATGAGACTTACTTCTAGGGTCTACACGAAATATAAGCAGCCATCTAACGGTTTTCACGCTTACGCACAAATTTTCGTAGGGCAAGAATTTGTGCACAAACTAGCTTAAACGCAGATGGGATTATCAACCGGTACTCACGCCAATAACCCTGTCAGATACTGGCCAACACATATTTCACACTATGAACCCTGTCAGAAATTGATTAAGCATACACTGTGGCATTTTAACAGATTGGCATAATACTGTCAAACTGTCAGCCGTTGAATTAAGCTCAGGGATGTTGGAGGGGTTACACTGTAGTAAAAGTCCTGATTAACTGACAAAATCTAGTCAATTATTTCCAACGGAACCATTCACGAGAACATATCGAATTTCTCATCTTCCCCTCTGAAAGGAACTGGCAGTCTGGATGCTCACTAAATTAATAATGGCTGGGACCAGTCGTGTTCGAATTAATCCTTCACAGTGGTGGATGTTGGGTATCTACACCCGCATGTTATTACATTTTAGAGATTTATGCCGCAAGCCAGAATTAATTCCACCCATTTTGAAATCGGTCCCGGATAATTAAGAATTTGTCTAGAGGATGATCGGAATTTGGTTAGTGAGATATTCCTCAAAACTACGTTATACCTTCTCAGAACGAGAATGTGGTAGGAGTTTACAAGTATCAGGTGGACCGACTTCAGTGCTTCAGAGACACAAAAGTTGTGAGAAAAACTTAGGTAAGTTGTCGGAAAAACGCACGATGGCAAAAGGAGAGCTTAGGGATTAAAACAGCATATGGAAAAATAAACGTGAATATTTCGACCACTACTGAGACTATTGATGGTTGTCTGGTACGTTTATCGTCTTGGGTTTGGCATGATATGGAACGATGAATTCGTCGAGGCATATTTGGCTTGCTATCAGAAATCCGATCCTAAATTTGTCCTTATTTGTTTTTGCTGTGTGCAGTAAACAAGCAAGATGAATGGTATCGTACCATAGGTGCACATCGAATGTCCGATTTCTTCTTCTCTATAGCCGTCATTGCTTGTCTATTCAGAATTTCTTCCTCGGTGTTGTGTGACTCACTGTGACCATCATCTGCACCAGATTGTTTTGTTGAGCTCATTTCCGGTTGAGTGGTGGTTATTAGTGTATTCGTGTTTGTTTAGTTCATTTTGAACGCATTTCTGCCGAACAGTTTGTTTATCCGATTTGTCCAGCTTCGAGGTGAGGGAGGATTCGTATTGTAATTGTGTGAAACAGTAGTGTGTGAATTCCAATCCATTTGACAGCCTTTTCTGAGGTTTTTGGGACTTGGGAGATCGTCTGATGAAGTTGACTGTCTGGCTGAGCATTAGTGGAATTGACAAATACGCGTCACTTAGTGAAGTCACGTAAATCTCCAGGAGTTGTTTAATAACACCACTCTAATACCACTCACTTTTTTCACCTGGTCGCCATCTGAGTGTTCGAGGGATTTTGAGGGTTATTTCCGTTATGGGTCAACCATGGGTATATTTCATGATTCAGACACCATGTCAAACTCCGGCCCTCCTGCTCGCGAGGTATTTTTGTTGACTGCTACTCAACTCACCTACCACGGAAATCAACTGCACGACGGTAAACGAAATAGTACTCAGTAGGATAAATGCCGTCGAATGTTTCGATCCATTTGAGAACCTTCTATCTCGATGGTATCATTTGGAGGTAGCAACAGAGTAAATGGGTTTCTTGTTCCGACTCTCGGGTTGCGATATTCTAAAAATCAATCAGTGTCCGATGTATCGGTTTCCTGAAGGTGCCAGATGCCTGTAGTGTGGGTGTTGGCTTTAGTTCGACGGAACCTATCCATGTCAACTATTAAGCATACCAGTCACACTTTTGAAATGTTGGTAGCCTCGTCAGACTTCACGCATACGTGGATGTTTAGACTTGCGACACAGCAAACCATCCCAATATCATTGTACGGTCAGCAGGCAGCATAACCAGAGGTGCAGCAAACTGCATCACTGTACACCCATGATAAAACTTTTGGGCCAGTAGATAATTTGTAAAACTTCTACTATGGTGCATTTCACTGCGTCCAGACAGCGTACCTAACTGATTAAGACCATTAGTCGTTATAAAGATGCTAATCTATCTGACAGGCGTTGATGCCTAATGGGTTATTGCAAAGGTGACAACGTCCGCAGCAAAACTCGATGACCATTTCACGCATGTGAACCGCCTTAGAATCACGACACATGCAAATCAAGCAGACAACGTGAATGCTATTATGGTTCAACCATTTTTGTGCCCTGCAAAATCTGATTCACATTCACTGAAATTCATTCAAGCCGATCTTCCATCAACCCATCTATATAAGACGGAAGAATGGTTGAGTGGTTTGAAATCGGTCGCGCAAATCCCAACATAACGAAGTTGACATTTGTTCAAATTTCCATCACTTTGGGCCACATACGAAAAGTCATTGTTGTCCACTACTGTAACTATCCACTGGGTTTTCCAATATTTGTCAAACGCATTGAAACCTATTTTGGTAAGGTCATAGATATTATACTGCAGTCCGGGTGATGTGGTAACAGACTAGTGTGGTCGAAACAACACTGTCACATGGCAAAAGGTCAGTTTGAGGATGTTTGGCTAACCTGGCCACACATTTCAGACGGTGATAACAACAAAGATTTTTCTCGAATCCTACTAAATACATTTTACACATAAAGACCATATCTATCCTTGCAATTGTCAACACTTACTGGAAATATACAATTACATGAGATTCATCAGGTTTATATATCCAACGAGAGCGTGGTTACACGTAATGGTGACAATCATAAGAACTGTGGATGACTGTCTACCCGAGTGGTGGACATCCATATTTCCCATGACTACCACCAGTGCATATAACCGTGCTCTTGTTCGATATATAAACTTAATGAATCTCTTGTAATTGTATGTACCTGATAAAAATTACCAATACCTACTGGAAATGTCCAAAAATCAACGTGCCATACATTGGTGGAACCGTTGCCACATCATACAGATTGTAAAAAGAACCCCCTTAGAACGTAAAAACGAAAGCCTGTCGTTGTAAGAAGGCCATTGTGTGTTGAGCTATCAAAAATCGGTTGCTTTTGGCAATTCGATCCCTCTTTACTCTTTTTTCTTCTTGGCTTAGGCTCGCTCTTTTCTTCGTGGTTTTGCGTCAGGTGGCACAATCAAGAACAACTGAGGTATTCATAAACTTAATGCTGGTGATGATGATGATGACGAACACGCGTCCCCTAACTTTTATTAATGGTTTAACTCAGACTCAGCTGGCTCGATGCAATCAGTAACTAGAACCTGACTGCCGTTTAAACTGAAGGGTTCGGTTCTGTTCATTATTCTTTTGGGATGACAAAAAACTGTACGGTATTCACACAAGCATGCGACTGGAAGCTTGGTTGTAACTGGTTACTCATAACTATTGTAAAGTTATTGGAGTTGCGGTTAGCACGTTAGTGTCACAAATGCAAGTATTGAGATGTATATTCCGGTTTGCAAATGTTTATGCAATACTGATGAGCTCTATTAAGAGCGGAATTCGAGTCCGGTGCTTTCTTTCGAAATAGTCCGTTTGAATGTAAATACAGCAGTTAAGTGTGGTTGGTATTCAAATTCAAGCAATCTACATTTCAGAACATAGAGTAATGCATTTTCGCTGATCATCGGCGGTGCTAGTTGACTCTCCTGTGTAATATTTAAGAAATCATGTTTAGGAAATCAATTCCTGGATAATTTGATGAATTCTATTTTAAAACACTGAGTTCCCTTGATCCAGTTCACCAATATCGAGAGAAGACATACATCGCGAGATGTTAACATTTCGTTTACTCTCTTCAGTCACGAACGTAAAACATTAGAATATATAGGACATGCGGTTAGCAACACAATCAAAAACATTCAACCATTGGGTTTACATGAAACAAAGACTGTCGTCAGTTCCAGGGCAGACAAACTGCGTGAGTCAACAGTTTATGCACACACAAAGCCGGACGGTGAGTATTGATCAACATCGCCTCGGAGAAAGCAAGCAACTTGGGGTTCTTATTACGTAACAGAACTTGAAACGAGTTGGCCGGGTCAACAACGTGACCTGTTTCCATGATGTGCTTTGTGATGGATGAGGTCGGATTTCGTCTCAGTCGTTCTGTTGCCAATGTCCGTTGCGTCATGGCGCGTATCAACCACCTAGGCATATGTTCAGCCATTCTTTGTCGTAGGCATCGATCTGTTCTGCCGATATAGATGTCACCGCAACTGCAAGTGAACTGATAGATTACATGTGAGACAGAACATTTCGGTAGGTCACGACTACGAATAAGCTGAGTGACACTCCTAGTTGTGAGTAGCAATCGCAATTCAGCCGCAGGGAATGTGCGAGTTAGAGCAGATTGTAATTTTTGACTTACATCGGTTGTGATATGATCGCCTTTGAAGGGTAGGTTCAAAAAGACCTGCTTCTTGGGAACCGTACTCACGACAGACTTTGTCAGTCTCTTCTGGCTGTGAACATCGATGAATTTCTCCGGGTAACCGTTTGCAAGCAGTACCTTTCTTAATTTCGCCTCTTCTCCTTGTAAACAATCATCGGTACATATCTCCCGGGCTCTATGAAACAGGGTTCGTACCAGGCCTCTTTTGTAAGTAATGGGCGCAAAAGAAGAGAATTGCAAATACTGACCGCTCCAAGTGGCTTTGCGGTGCACTGAGCGTTGTAATGAGCCATCCTGCCGTCTGGTGATTAAAATGTCTAGAAAAGATAAACTGTTGTTTGTTTCCTCCTCATGAGAAACAGAAAGATTAGGATGAACGGAATTGAAGTGGTTTAGGAGTGAATCAAAATGAATATTAGTAGTAAAAATCAAAATATCATCTACATATCGCTTATAGAGGCTGGCACCATCTATAGCATCAGATAGTTTTAATTCAATCATTCCTAAAAATATATCTGCAAGTGTAGGGCCCAATGGGCTACCCATTGCCACACCATCAACTTGCTTATATGAAAATCCGCCAAAATCAAAACGGATATTCTCTGTACATAAAAGTATAAGCTCCTTAAGGTAATCAACTGGGAGACAAAAAGGCAAATTTTGATGAGAAATAAAATCGCATAAAAAGTCAACTGTTTCACGGAGGGGGACGTTTGTAAATAAAGAGTCCACGTCGATAGAATACATCTTATGTACCAGGGTGGAGTTGGTGGGTAATTGATCCCAAATGCGAAGCCTCTGAGCTTCCAGCCTGAATTCATAGTTCACGTGATGGAGGGCTCCTCGCCACTGGGCATACTCTTTCTGTGGCTGATTCGAATCCTGCAGGAATCCGGATTTACTGCGATTGAATCCTTTTTGAACTATACCTTGGCTCAAGATGCATTAAGAATTCAAGCTATCTTGATGCCAACTTTCGGTGGATTCTTATTCGATGACCATCCTCTGTAGCTGACGTCGCATTAGTGACATACGTTGAGGGAGCTCTTTAGAATTGTCCTACCAAATTTATCACCATGTGTGAAGAATTACTAAGAACAGAAGACTTTAGAGGACGAACATTATGGTCGTTAACAGCTCTTTCAGTATCCATGTTGGTGATAATTATCTTTAGTGGATAGAAGAATCCACCTAGCATGCCCTACAGTATACGCTGATGTCTCGCTGGATATCGACCTAGACTGCCTGATAGGTAGGATGACCACACCAGATTGCCGACTTTCAGAGAGAGGTCTGTGAAAGTAATATTGTCGAATTTCGTCAAGCTGAGATCGTTCCGAGAGTGTTTGCAGTACACTTCTTCGTGAAGTCAAAGCTTGAGGTAGTATAAAGGCGGCAAATATTACCAGGACTTTATACACAGTACACTAGCCGTTAGTACCAGCGAGCAGATATCCCTAGCACTTAGGTTGCCCCGGTGGAACGATCGAGTATACGGACAATAAGTTTGTTATCAGTTATGTCTAATGCATGGTCTGCTTTGTTTCATTAGGATGTTTGTATACGCAAATTACATACTACTGAATTTGACAATGCAACCTGGAGAATCATGTAAGCAAATCGATTTAGGTAAAAGAGGATATACAGGCAAGTATCCCCTCAAGCGACTAACAGATGCGCCGATAAGGATCGAAGGTACCAAGAGTAGCAAACAAGATGATACTAACTGAACAGATGAGCAATTGGCAGATTTGTTGATTAAGGTGCGATTCAATCATGAAAAATGGCTTTGCAGATTAGCTTGCAGAACGATGATCACATTTGGTCATGTTGGTTCTGTCGCTGACTCGTATCCAGACGAAGCCTGACATTCTACAACTGGGTCTCATGTGAACCACTGGAAAAGTCCAAAATAAACACGGTAAATCTTTGTTATAGGCTCAAGTGTTTTCGTTGCTTTGGAAATACACTACACATTCACAGCAAGCACGTGTTACGTACACGTATTAAGGGATCTTACATTTTGGCGTGACTAACAGAGAGGCATGCTAACAACAATTTTCAGGGAAGCTGTTACAATACGAAAACGGAAAATGCCAAATGTTTTTGCTTAGTATTGTGGTCGAGTCTTCTCAAACGGTGAACAAACTGCAATTATTTCTCTAAAATATTAGTGGCTAAATTGCGCTTACCTGTCCCTTAACTGTGTGGATTGCTGTTATTCACACTGCGACCATGGGCTTCTCATACTCAGTCATCAGTCTGAGTAGTGCTACCAAAGCACGTTTTCCGTTTGAGTCCATGTGATAATGGCCCGTAGTATCTAGCTGGCCAGAGAGTCACAGCCGTGTAGCATGAAGTTGCTATGCGATGTTTATCTATCCAGTTATCGCTCATCTCCGTGTAGTTACCCAGTTGGATCTACTGACTTTAAAACGAGCCATACGGCGTTCGATCTATCATGTTTTGCCAAGTGTGCATATGGCCCAAAAATTCTTTCTAGTCTTGGTTGGCCAGAAGGTATGCAAAGCTAACGCGTCGGCTGATGTGTGAAACCAGCTGAACCAGTGATCCGGATGTTCAAATTTTTGCAACCGAGCCTTCCGATAGCCTTCTAGTATGTACACGAGACGTGTGAGCTTTTGTTGGGACTCTGGGATAGACGTCATTTGATCGGACCTGTTGAACGTTCTGTGTACCGCAGGATAACAAACACAGGATATTATTTGAACTTTATTACATTTGTTCCTTGCCCTTTATCAAGGTCACTAGTTTGTACGCCGTGTCAGAGAACTTCAAAAATATACTCACCCGATAGATCACACATCGAGCAGTCATTGCAATACGAAACTCTTTGTGTTGACAGTATCGTAGAATCTATTAAAAAAAACCAAACCGGTGCTGACGAAAAGCCAATCGTAGAAATGTTGTACCACCATTATGCATCGGGCCGCTTTTCGCAAGTGATGCCATGATGAATCAGTTCAGCAGGATAATCAGTGTTACTTAAAGCGTATCTGTGATAAGATAAAGTTACTTTTGCCCCTGAAAGCCGTTCGTTAGTCTCTACCTTTGTCAAAAGATGAACTGTCTTGTTCTGTGTCAAGCGCTGCAACTGTCAGTTTTTCATCAAGTTTTTCCTGAGCGATAAAAATTTTGAAACTGGGACCAGATAGTTAATTCCGATGCGGATGAGAAATTTGGTGACAAACCAGATAGCAAGTGGAGGCGAACCATCGAATTTGTCACTGCAGGAAACTTTTCGATACCAATCCATGAAGTCAGTAGTTCTACGCCGTTTAACTTCCTAATTAATACCCATAACTCGTAAGTCTTAAATGATTTATGCAATCGTTCATAAACCATTCTCAATCTTTTTTGTGTGCTGAAAAACAAATAACGATTAATCTGTGTTACCAGTGTGTTTGTTTGTCGGCGTAATCTATGATGCACCTTGATGAGTTTTTACCACCTCATCCAAGCACGATTGTTTTATTCTCATACAGGTGGCTTGAGTGTGACTGAGGTTGTTTGTGTGTGTGAACGGAATCCATGGCAGTTACTTACGCCTTAGAAATGCCCAGTTCGAAATGATAAGGAGTCTTACTGTTTCTGCTTTCTCAGAAGGTTGCACGTTTGCACTTGTTTGACACTTGTAACCACAATAAGTGACTGAACGGTTGTTAATGTTGACAATATGATTCAACTGAACGTAGACCTACACATTCAGGATAATTGGGTTTTTCGGATAATGTGTTAATCAGTTCTGTTTTCACTTTGAGTATTACAAAACTACCTCCACTTGGATAGCAAGAACATTTTATTGCCAACTTGTATTCTGTTTGTTGACCATAGGCTGGCATGAACCGTTTGATAGTACGAATGAATGGTTTAAGATTTTGGTTGATATAGGTTAAACATAATTTTCAGTCTATTTCAACCTTTCTGTTCAGACTTTTCGGCCAGCCTATGCAGTCGCATAGATGAACGCTGCTTAACAAAAGGGTAACTAGGTTTGAACGTCTTTTTTAGAAAGGGGATGGCTGAAGATCCAAGGAAAGTCGGGAAGCTAGGAACAAGTGTGAATGACGTTCAGTTCATATTATTTGGTTCTAGGTGGAAGCTGATTTTATTGTCAAATGCGAACAATAAGAGGTTTGCCACTGGGGGATAAGGATTAATTACTGACCGCTTAGGAGGTGCTTTGTGCAAAATACAGTCACCACCTCTGTACAGTTCTGATAATACCACAAAGACAGTCACCAAAAATTTCAATGTTATTTCATCCAAAGTGGTTTTTATAAAATTTGACCTATTTCCTTTTGAATTGTCAATTATTTTTTAACTATGTGTATATCTTTTAGATGGAACTCCGGAAACCAGGCAGTTGTGTACAATTCTTGGAACAACCGTTTTTTTGTGTTCTGTTCTTCCAACTCACGCGATGACAACTTTTACTTCCCGTTGTGCCTTACACAGGCGGCAATTGTTCTAAATAAAAAATCCACTTCAATGGCTTACTTATCGATAGACATAAAACACACTCGAAAGTCTCCCGTAGCAAAGCAGACCAGCGTGCTAGAAATAAGAACCACGTAAAACACTTTAAGTTTACAATTTGGTAGCTCCATGGGAATGTCACACTAGGCAGTTTAGTAGATGTAGTTTAAGGGTGCTTCTATTTTCGGTCATATAAATTGTTACTGTAATCTGTTCACGTTAAATCCTTATTTTCACGAGCACATATTTGTCCAAAACGCCATCCATTTTTCTGGTAAATATGGTTAGCATCTTATGTTCTTCGTAAACGTACTGTTACCTTACAGATCAATTATCTGAATGTGACCTTCAGATGGATTACGGAATGTTCACACGGTTGGACAGAAAAAAAGAGATCAAATGTGTATACGCTTTTACACCTAAGATTCAAAAATGCTTGGTACGGTAACGGTAATAAAGACGTAGACTAATACATGTTTCCGACGTTTCATCCCCCTGGAGGATACAGTCGTGCAAGAAGTTGGTACAGTTAGATCAAGGTATTAGTTAGACTTATTGCAAAGAAACTAGTTTCTCGGTCAGTCACTTGGCAATGGCTTGATTGGTCCATTACGTCACGCTCGTTCATTGGTATGACTGTGCTGGATGACCATGGATCCAGTGGATGTGCGACCACGTTGGACGCAATGTCCGAACAAACCGTTTTTGACGATATGCTGCCAGGTCAAACAACCGGATTCCGATGGCTACAGTGGTACAGGGTGTTCCCATTCGCATGGCCCTTTATTGGTCACCTAACACGAAGTAGATCACTCGAAGGACTCGGTCAGTGTTCACCTGGTGCCTATTTCCAGCCAGATGAGCGACAGTGACACTTTTGACCGATCATGTTCCTTTGTTCCCCGACCACTTTGGGTGGCGTTTCCGTATTCGTTTCGAAGGCTGTTTCGATGTTCGACCGTATAAACATGATCCACAGGAAGTAGTGGATGGGTACGTACACACAGATGAGGTCTGAACAGTCACTCTATCCTTGTTATAAAATCAATGAAGTGGAGATGTGGTGAATTGGATACAGATTTCGCCTGTGACATAAGTCTTGTCGACTGCCTTGTTGAGTCTGTTTGCCAATAGTCCTATAGCACTGTCGCCTCTGAAAGGCATTCAAAGACACGCGGACTTGGTTCTCCAGTCCTGCATTTTCGTGGTCAGTGACGTTCTGTTCACGTTTCTAGAGGTAATTGTCTTGAATAATCATTTCCAAGGAGTACGTCCTCTGCGAATTCATACTTACAGTCTGGTGTACACGTTGAACAAACTTCTTATGCTGTGCCATTCAGGCAATTCACTAGATTTCTCTTTTGTTTTAGGGTCACGGACTGTGAAAGTCCACATACTCACCTGCTCAGGTACTGTTCCTGTGAAGTATACTTTGAGTAGTGTCGTTTGGTAGTCCATGCAAATAAACGTCTGGTTATGCGCTGATGGGAAGTTATAGATTGTTGAGCAGTTTGTGAAGATAACTAACATGTTATCTAATTATTTCATTTTGTTCTCAACGCAGATGCCACGTTTCAAAAGCAAACGACAGCAGTTTTGTTTTCTGAAATAGCAGATCTGACCCACCTTAGCTGAAGTCTACCGGTTTTGCATCTAACATGATAGGCAGTTCGTGGATCATCTTGAGAAGATTGTTGTGGTAAACTTACGATTGCCTAAGCTATTTTTTGGTCTTGTTCACCACTTTGAAATAAATGAAAACATCATTTTAAAGCCTTTGTGTGTGTGTGTGTACCGAACAACCTACAGATTGTCCAAACACTTGGTATGAAACGGTTGATGGTTACAATAGTTGCTTCGTACCAGGTGGGGCTAATCATTTTCACTATCGCCCAGCTAAAGCCACGTAGTAATCTGTAACATTGCATCAGCGGTGTTGGTCGGTATTGTAAATGATATGCCGGACGATGAAGTGAATCGGTCTTGTGATAGTTTTGTGCACACACTTCGAGTCTGTGTGGGTCAACGGAACCTTGTTATTAGACGTATCTCACATACATATAATAATATATATATATAATATGCATCCGCCATAGTCACAGCAGGCTTCAACACTGTCCCTCACTTCGTTACTCAGTTGTGATGTTGAAATTCATGTGTTTTGTATAAACAGCTTCATGCTTATGTTCTGCCCAGTGCTGATTCCAATCTGCGCGATGTACACTCATCGAATACTCGTACAATCCCACTTACGCCATTTTCTTCTGATCGAGATGATATTCTGATTACAGGGTGTCCCGGGGTTACTGAGTGTTTCTAAAACCAGGTTAATCTATCACAATGCTTGGTTAAGTATTAGGGCATGCAAACGAAGTGAATTAATCGAGAATCTAGTAGTTCAATGAGACAACTTCTGCTTACTAAATACACTTGATTTGCTCTTTTCATTAGGGGACAGTTGTTTATTTGTGTAACATTCATAGGTACTTTGGATGTGGTGGAATCAATGAGCCAGAAAATGATTTATTCTTTCAAAGAAGAAAGTAGAGGTTATGATATTAAAAAGAACTACTATACATCTCTGATGAGTTACGTTATAATCTGACCCAGATTGATTAAAATACAAAAGTCCTACTTGGAAAAGTGGAAAACCATCAACGAAGTAAGAATCCTGTTACAAATCTCCTAGTGGTAATTTATGCTCTGTTTTCTCTTCCTGGTAGTTCCCTAATTTTTCTTATCTGTTTTAGTTAATGCGTTATCAGTTCGGTTGATGCGAAAAAAATTCTACTGTCCGATAGCGATCAGTTCATGGATGACAGAAAATATGGCCGTAACGTCGCGATTTAGATATTTCATTTTGATTAACATAGAGAGTTTCCACTGTTTAGTTTGATATTTGTATGACTTCACCTCAACTTTTTCGTGGAATTCATATATGCCGGAATAAATTTTGTGTATGTGACAATATTAACTAAACTAAGCGAAAAATAAATGATTGTGTTTGTGTAATTTGATAACCCTGGTATGATTATCACTCAGTTAAAAACTTCCAGGTGTGTACAACAAACATTCATTATTTGTGTGATCAATTTCCGAACGGTTTTCTTCGTCCAACTACCTACGATGCGTACGAACAGCTTAACGGAATCGTCTGCTACGAACCCATGTTTATAATCCAAGGGTTAAGTTAACTGTTTAGTCTAATTTCTTTGGTTGCATGGTCACCTGGCAACTTTGTCTGTTTGGATTAGATTTACTATCGCATCGGTTGAAGATCGTCTGGTACGTTTATCGTCTTGGGTTTGGCATGATATGGAACGATGAATTCGTCGAGGCATATTTGGCTTGCTATCAGAAATCCGATCCTAAATTTGTCCTTATTTGTTTTTGCTGTGTGCAGTAAACAAGCAAGATGAATGGTATCGTACCATAGGTGCACATCGAATGTCCGATTTCTTCTTCTCTATAGCCGTCATTGCTTGTCTATTCAGAATTTCTTCCTCGGTGTTGTGTGACTCACTGTGACCATCATCTGCACCAGATTGTTTTGTTGAGCTCATTTCCGGTTGAGTGGTGGTTATTAGTGTATTCGTGTTTGTTTAGTTCATTTTGAACGCATTTCTGCCGAACAGTTTGTTTATCCGATTTGTCCAGCTTCGAGGTGAGAGAGGATTTGTATTGTAATTGTGTGAAACGGTAGTGTGTGAATTCCAATCCATTTGATAGCCTTTTCTGAGGTTTTTGGGACTTGGGAGATCGTCTGATGAAGTTGACTGTCTGGCTGAGCATTAGTGGAATTGACGAATACGCGTCACTCAGTGAAGTCTCCTAAGTCGCCAAGAGCGATTTAACGACACACTGTAGGCCACGATGATACTGACTAGCAACACGTGCTCACTAGCAGCCTGCCTACAAAGGAAATTCAATTAGTATTATTGTTTTTTGGTGTGCAGTGAAGTAGTAATTAAGTAAGACTTGAAAAAAGGAGGTAGGTCATACATGGAAACATTCATGTTTGTGCGCGACTATTAAGCTTTTGCAGTGGTGGAATGATGCTATTTTTCTCCTATCAGTTAACTCAACTTCGGCCGAAAATGTTGCCAAATATTAGCGTACTGGTATCGGAGATGAACAACAGAAAATTGAAAGCAGCCAGCCAGCAGATTTATGTTTGTTCTGAAAACAAATATAGATGATTACCTTAAGCTGTTTTATACGAACTTTAACACCAAAATATTCACTGGCTGGTTTATTACTGAATGTGAACGATGATCTAGTTCTCTTGTACCATATGAACTTCACTAAAACTTGAGGTGTATCAGGCATCCTGTCTGTAATACTAATCCGTGGAATGCAATGGTCTTTGTGAGCAAGAAAACTGATACATATATATATATATAAGTTTCGACATAAACAGCATCGACACAATGGTTTCTTTGCATATCTTTTGAACAGTCTACATTGCTCGAAGCTTAGCTAGTATTTTTGTGCTACCATCTGAAATTTTTGGTTAAAATTTCTCAGCCGTACATGTAATAGATAAGGATGGTTACAAATTTGGATGAAGTTTGAAATATTGTTAGAGGCTAACCAAACGTTTGAAGCTAAATGTCTCCGATTTTGGACAGGAAAATTGTTAGTAGTTAGTGCTGCACTCTTAAGGATAATATAAGTACACAGTCCGAAACAAACGACTGAGATTCCAGGCACAGTACAATACAACTGCATTTCTGACGTTATAATTGCTATGGTCAACACAGACACGCGTTCACCAAATTACCTTGTTATGTCACGTGGATAAAAATGGAAAATATTTTGCCATTAATGTCGGAGCAGTCTAGGGCCGGACGGTAGTATAGGTCAGGAAAAAATATACTATGCTTGCATTTAGCGTAGTATCAAAATAAAGATTGCTCCAGACAACCTAAAATAAGACGATTTGCAGTTCACAGTTTAATTTGTCGAGCGATTAGACAAGCGTTCGTCTATGTCGGTGTGATAGCAATAGCATAAAGAAAAGCAGTGTCGTTGACTTTTTATCAGCCGAAGAATTGTTCATGAGGGTCTGAATGAATTTATGGTCTGATGGAACGTGAATGACATTTTCTTTAATCACAATGAACGTCAAATTAATCCGCACAAAAAAATACAGTTTTTGTGTGGGTGTTTTTGCTGAAACATTTTGGTTAACTCGAGAAGGTTACAACCGCAGAAACGTAGAGTTTTACCGTTTCCAGTATTTACGAAAACCAAGGAAAGTTATTCAAGCATCTCTAACTAATATGGTACAAACATAACTAACGTTTAAAACATCCTTAGACTGGGTATCATTCGTCCTTATATTTAATACTATAGGCCGAACCTCATTAAGACCGAACTGTACTCAGTTCGAAAAATCAAATATCCATAGCTGTAATATCAGAAAATAAGTTTGGGCTGGCAAGCAGTTGCGAAAGTTAAAAACTGAAGGGAGATGAGCAATGAAGTATCTCATTCGGATCGATTCTACTTGATGAGTGTAAACATGGACGAAGCCGATCACCGAGTGTTTGGTTGAAGTTGCGCATCATAAAACATCATTGCTCAGTTCCCTCTGTGTGTAAACGAAACCAGTCCACTTACAGTCACCTGTGCATTCATAACCGAGTGTTGGGCTCCAGATCCATAAACTGACTTGTTTGGGCTATCGCCATCAAATTTATAGAGTAAGGCAGCCCACAGCCAAAACTGCGGTCGTTTTAGTTTGACAGAGATTTCGTATTTGAAGGGGTACAGCCTACCCTATGCGAAGTCTTACTTTGTAAACCAATAAGGTCAACAACCGCAAAAGAAGCAGTGCAACAGTAAGATTGCAAAAGCAAGGAAAAAGATCATGAGTCTAAAATATACACCATGGCCTGGCCACAACACAAACATGCAAGAAAATAGCACACTGTCTGCAAATTACTTCAGGTAGTACTGTGTAGATTTATTAAGTTATTATGTATGCTGGTTCAGGCTTTCACATTGTTAAGATATCCTCACCAAATTTAGTACCAATGAAGTTGAACAGTTTGGGCGTCGTGTTTAACATGTTATTGATGAACAGATTGGGAATAACACAACGTTACGAGCAAGTTGTACCGCAACTTGCTCATAACGTTGTTATTTTCATAGTGTTAGTTCGAAATCGATGAAATATTCTCGGAGTTGCTTTATTTACGAGCTGGCAGTGCGCCGCTGAGAGATTTTGTTTGCATTGTATTGTTGAAGAGCACGTGTCAAATCTCGCTCTGGCTTATTTGATTAGAATGGAAAATGTTTAGTAAGGGTAACAATAGTGTAATTGTGAAACTCTGCTAAAGAGGTTTCAGCAGAATTTTTCTGCAGTAATCCAAATTTCGTTATTTCAGTATCGGACCATAATTATGCAACAGTTCAACATTACGAGATTTAGGTCGCCATCGGTACACCATCGGTACATCGATGTTCATTCACTGACATCTAATGGGCTTTAGGTTGAACAGCAGTTACTTTACCCGCTAAAGATAGCATCTTCCTTCATCACTCCGTTCAAGTTATGGCTTGGAGTTACTCCTGCCCCAATTTTGTCTACTTCATACGTTTGCTTTCGGTGTGGAAACTTGAGAGGGAATTCACTTCATACTACAACATGCACACATACCAACGCTTAACCGCCCAGTGCCGTCAGGCCTGACAAAATGTCAAAGATCAATGTGTTATCCCAATCACAGATAATTCCAAATAGCACGGCTTAACTAACATGACTAGTCAGATCTCAAAGCGTTATTCTTAACAGAAGCGGCAATGAGGTTAACCTGTTTCCCGGCTTCAGTCATTTTCAACAAAACCAGCTTTGATGAATGGCTTGTATAAGTTGAATTTTCTAAATGAACCTCAGGAATCAAGTAACATACGCGTGGTCACGTGAACCTTGACTTAATTTTCGAGTTGGCCAGTGGTATATGTTGGTGAGAAGAGAGACCACCGATATAGAATATTCTCAAAATACGAATTGCAAGTAAATTTTCAGACTTATGCGTCTGACGACAGTCGTTAAAACACATAAACCTTCTAAATCGGGAACGCGCTCCTCGAACCCACCTGATTTCAGCACGACAAAATCGTACCTACGTGACGTTTGCAGTTTGTCACACAGACTGGCCGTTTACAGCTGATAAAATATATTGTATGACAGTCTGAGGCTCAGTCAACTGACGAATGATGATGTTTCTACAAACAGTCGTCTGTCAATCACACTGGGGTAACTTTTAGTCTGTCGTGATTGATTATGCTGTTTTGTCAGCTGTACGTGCTTAGTATGAATAGGCAGTTGAAAAACTCACACGCTTACGTCCACTGAAGCAGAATAGGCATAATAATCAGCTCGACATACTGAATTGCTCCGTTATGGCTAAAACGGCACCAAGATAAATGAGTCAACAGTACAAAGAATCAACGTTGGCTGAGAATAGATTTATGTTACAAGTCTTCACAAGATTTCTTTTTCGCGCCTACTGGTTGGTATATCAGAACGCATGTAACGAAGCGAGTAGGCACGGCAACCATTCCAAAGAACATGGGTTTGCTGCACTAAACGGTCACGCAGATTGTGTTATTAATTGAATATGAAGTGGGGATGGAAGTGAAAATAACACAAGATTGTCTGGAATCTTATTTGTAACCATAATAAAATTGTCAACTGTACAGAACAGTGATTGTACGCATGAAATCTTGCAATTTATTGCCAGTCTTTCATATACAAAGAATTTCACAGGACAGTCTGTTACTTCAGTGCATGAATCAACTTTTTATAAAACAGCAAGGAAATCAAATCAAAGACACTTTTGAAATGTTTATTTCTCGGTGGAAGAAAGAGCGTTATGATAGAAATAGAATTTTCTTGCAAATTTAGCCCTTCCTTCCAGACCACACTGAGAGTGAATAGGACCTCCTCACAAACCTGACGATCTTTCTGTTTGTCAATGACATCTCTCTTACTATCACAACAAACGACTGAATTCTTGTAGAAGAGGTTGACTGTATTTACTCTAGTAAAGGCAAAATGTGTGCAAAAACAAGAGGAACAGTTACACTTAACGTGTCACAATATGACAAAGAATCAATACAATATTCTTCTGTAATTCTAGCTAAAAATTCAATAAATCAACTGGACCACATTCCACAAGTGTGGCCTTCATGTTTTGTAACTCTAGGGCTCCGGTTTCCTGTTTATAAAACCTGCCTATGTGATCGTCAAGAAACGTACTATGGCCTAGTTTGTCTGTGAAGTGAGTATCGACATTGAAAGTCAAATGTTATATGAATTATGTCACTCCAGCAGACTACTTTCTCGTACTATACGACTTGTGTATCCTAAAGGTGATTTATTGAAAACTTGTCTTTTCCTACTGGATTGCAGGAACTGTGAGAAACAAAAAGTACTTTTAAAGTTTGCACATAAGAGCCAGCGTTCTCAATACTGACCTGATGCTTCATTCAGAAGGATGAAAATGAATCCATACGATCAGAAAACGTCCGTAATCAACGTGTCACATTAATCCCACCTAATTTTGTTGAGGATAAAGCATCAAGTACCTGGAAGTCTCGAGCGTGGCGAGCCTAAGTACTTTGTCGACGCTACACCTAATGGAATTCGGCAGGATGAGATGCAGTCAATGAAAATTACAATTGTCTGCTACTGTTTCAGTGAAAGGTTTTCATGTATGTTGCTATATTTTGACTCTGGAAATTATTTTGCATTTAACGGAAGCCTTCTTGTGGACAGACGAGGCTAAAATGTCTGATCAGCATCTTTCTGCTTTAGAAGTTAATCGTACCAGTATTCTTTTGTTGTGTTCAGCGCCTTCTTCCTTTTGCTCTCTCGGTACCGTTTGGTCTTATTAATATATCCGTAGCGTTTTCCGAACGAGTCGACAAGCTTTTTTTTGATATAACGGAGACAAAACCCGTGCGACGTGATGTGCCAATTATACTAAGTTTAGTTAAATGGGAGCAGGTCCACTTACTGACACTCCTTTGATTGAAACTGAGTTAACAATTCACAAAGATTATGAATTGGAATGATGTGATATTCCAAACGCAAAAATGTCACTGGTAACGAGACCAGTCGTTGGGGCTTGGCTACCGACGGTCAGCACTGGTTGTTTGTATTTTTTGTCGATTCTGTCCACCTACAACATTATGGAATTGTGCAACAATTTAGGAGAATTTCCGTAACTCTGGAGATCAAACTCTACGTTACTCTCATACGACGTTTTTACGTTTACCGGCAAGTGTGATGCAAGATGTTGATCGAACTACTTTGATTGAAAACGGTGGCAGCTCATTCGGCCAAGCCAACCCACGGAGTTCAGTTGTAATTAGTGTTGAGTTAACCGAAGTTATCAATTGGCACCGCTAAACGTTCAGTTTTATCTGTTTTCGAACGCAAGTTATACACTGTTTTCTCTTTTGTGATGGCTACCACCTTGAAGAATGAATGGTTCTTGCAAAAAGTTCTTAGAGTTGCACAGTTTTCCACAAATGTTCGTGCGCTTTCGCTTTCAAAAGTGCAATCATTTGGTCGGCTTTTACTTGGCCGAAAATTTATTGAAGTTACGACTTATTTCCACAAGTCTCAACCAGTTAACAAATGTACAACAATGTGAGACTCTTTCTCACTTCGCTTGCATGTAATTTTCTGCCACACAACCTTTTCACTGCTGCTGATAATTGATAGTGGGTTGACTGAACTACAGCCTTCTGTAGTGCATAGGGTATACCTGACTTGACGAAGCAGTTTATGCGAAGTGCACGCAAAGAAAGCTTCTTTTCAAAAAAGCAGATGTGGTGGACGATGTAAAATATCAATAGATAAAAAGAACCTCGTAGGGTTTAAAATGTTAATCACGAGATCAATAAAACCAGTCTTACCATTCCAATTGATGAAAAAAGATTGGTGTGTATTACTAACTCACCCAAGCTGTTATGGGTGTAAGATGCTTTAATTACGCAGTCTGTTTATTTCACGTTTGCTTCGAGGGTTCGAGAATGAGTAACATATCAGTTGTAACGTTCATCTTCTCCCGACGGTTATTGTTCTTCCAAATTCTGAATCCTACTACAACGGCATACACGTCGTATGTCACCTTAATTGAGGAGCAGTTACCATGTAGATTCCGTGTTCAATATTTTCTGACTTATTTCCACTGGAGGGTCACGGTGACAGCCAAGTGAATACCAGCGGAACCTGGTTCAGATGCTTGGAAATTTAAACTACAATTCTAATGCACTGTTGTCCTTAACAGGTTGCGTGTATTAGCCGATCAGTAGGCTCTGGTCGACTCATAAGCCCATTCCGTCCATAAAAATACTCAAACACGGAACTCCTGAATCAGACAACTTTGCTTTGAGGAATATCTAGTTAGCTATGCAGGAACATTTGAAATAAAGGGGTTGTGATTCAATTATCGCCCTGTTGCGGTGATTTATTTCGGTCGAATTCAAAATGTGACTACATGTCACTTTTCGCAATAATGCACGTTACAGTTCGCAAACATTTAATTAAAGTGATCTCTGTCATCACCAAATATTTCGTACGCATTTCATGCACCCCACAATACCAGGGTTTACCTGTTCTAATCCGTCGTACCCTAGTCTTGTCAGCTAAATCATTGATGTACGGTGAATTGTGTGCTGGTTGAGAGGTCAGGTATCTATTGCCTGAAACTTGTGAACCTGGTAAACATCAACTATTTCGGTACGAATTTGGCAATAGTGCTGATGACTACGGAGTAATAGAAGTTCCTGTTTAAAACTTACTTTAGAACAAACAATCAAACCAGCTGCAGAGAACTTTGCATAAGGTCAAAGAATTGTATACGTTGGTAGTCTACAAATCATTCAGAGTGCTATTGCCTATCTACACTTCGTATCGACAATTGTGCAACGTTTAAATTTCCTGTCCGCAATTTTATGAGACAAAAACTTGTAGCATACTTGTAGATGAAAGATAACAAGTGATAAACCGCTTTTTCTTCAAAAAGCACTTTGGAATCCGACTTAAAACCGATCGGTATGTTGCATCATTCGAGGCTGATCATATACACAGTAAAGGCAGCTAAGTTCCAGTATTTGTTGTTTATTTGCTCCCTTTTAATATACGCTTAGTTTCAGTGGACACAATCTACCTGGGATTGTCGGTTTGTGCCGCCAGAAATGACGGTCGTAAAAAATGATCGTAATGTTTTACGAGTAGAATCTAAGCGGGCAAGTCAGTCGACTGACAACATGACTGGTCTCTGGTTCAAACCCTGTTTGGATCTTAGAATGTCAGCTTGTTAACGGGCAGTTTGAAATGGTGGAGTGGGTATTTTTTGGTTGTGTTTATTTCTCTGGGAGGTCTACGTTTTAGGTAAACGAGTCTGTTGGAATAAGCATACGTCTGTGGCAATAGTGAACAATTTAGGAAAAGTGAGCTTAGTACGTCTAGACCCAATCGGTTACCCGAACTCAGCTGTTCTCTCTCTCCTCCTCAGAGATGCTGGCTAAATTGGCAGTGGTTAGTCTAGCGCGTAGGGTCGGTCTTGAACACACAGTCAGGTGACTCCGGAATAATTTCAGTCTATGTGATTGTGTTCTGCAGCAGGAGTTGCAATACAGGCAGTATGCACAGTAGAATGTTTGACAGCAACTGAGTGTGCAATCCTTGAAACAGTAGATTCCGCGTAATTACCCTTAGGCTGTCTGCAGGTTCACGCTTCACTGTGAGCTGAGGTATTTGAAGGGGACAGCGCGAATATACAAGACGTCTGAAAGAACGAGCACACACAGACAGTAATTGAGTGCTGAACAAAATCACAAAAACAAATGCCAAGTAATCTCGCGCTTAAAAACCTACTACCAAGGTGTTCAGCGTTAGTTGTGCGAATGTGAGTGAAAACGTATTGTTACGTTGACAGGGCAGTAAAACTAACCAGTTTGTAATCAGTAATGGAGTAACACGCTGACATTGGAACACAAAATGTTTATCTCAAAAAATACTAAGACCAAGAATACTTGATTTGGTGGGTTGTACATATATCGACTATCCGACGGAAGTTTTGCTGATCATACAAACTGGCTACTCAGTGTGATAATATGCTGCAGTCAGTGGCTTGCTTACATTATTACAATTTTGAGCTGTTCGCTTCGACCGTATTTGGTGAAACTTGTTTCACTTTTACCCTTTCACAACACTGTTTTTTATAAACAGCAATCAAAATAACAGTAACTTCTTATTAGGCACATGCCTCTAAAAACACGTGACTTTCGCTTAGGTAAAAGAGTTCTTGCGTCAGAATCCAGGCTTACTGTTTTGAACAAATTTTCGACTAGTTTATAAGAGAATTCAGTATTATATCCTAGAATATGGGAATTCATTTCCAGAAGTTGATAGGTAACGCAAAACAGATGCGATAGAACGTATACGAAAGAACTGTATAAGCGATGCTTAAACAGCGACGAAAAAGCCAACTCAAGCCTCGAGACTATCACAATCTGGAGGTATAATGTCAAAATTCGACGACTATTAAACCCTCTTAAAGAAAATACCCGACTTTTACTGAGCTGTTACGTAGACCTTGACGCTGGTTGTTTTTGTACACACTTGTGTCAAGTAAAAACTAAACATTATACAACCAAAAGTTTATTCAACAATTTTTCAACATATACTGGATTGGAACGTCATGTTCAAGTGAAGAACTACATAGACTTCTGTAATGTTGATTCATGCCAATAAACAATATAAATTCATAGACAGCAGGCCTTACGAATGTATCGCTACTTGCTAGTGTTTTTTCGCACCACATATTATATGGGTACTTGTGGTTGTAATTTCATGCTTCATTCTTTCTACTGGTATTGCAAAGAATGAAGCGGAGAGTTTTTGATCCTCACAAGAATTAACTAAGTTTATTGGGTCAAAACAGACCACCAATTCTATTTCTGATAGCTGCATCTGCTGTGTTTGCAGCGAACAATATGAACAGTGTGTGCTACTGAATGGCTGTAAATCTATCGTATTTCTGTTGTCAAAGTACCAGTCTCGTTTTACTTTCAAACCCCCAGACAGGCCGGAATCTTTGTCTGACAATAGTAGGCATTCAGGAGGTTTGAAGCATCAATACTTTGTTCAAATTTCCTCCCCCTATGAGGTCTGAAAGCAACTGCGCCCATGTTGAATTCGAGTTACTGCTATCCAGGTTGTGTAAAAATGCCCTGTGATGGAGTATATAAACAATACAATTTAATTGTTCAAGTTGTTATTCATCAGCCAAATGGAGTTCTTCACGGGGACTTAAAAAGTTTGAAGACGAACATTAGGTTTTTAACATACAACCTGTCGAACCCGTGTGTGTCTGTTACAGTCTGTAAACGTAAATGGACTCAGCTGCATCTGCACATAAACTTCAACAGTTAGAGAGCAAACTATCTGTGGACATATCTCATAGTACTGGTCAATAAGATTGATTGGCAGGTTGACTCGTTTGAGCAGCTGCACAACATATTAGTCTGAATAGGCAGGTGAGTTTCTCCATGAATTTGGACAAATAACATAAGATTATGAGTCCATCATTCTGGTTGTCTTTAGCCTTGAGTAGGAGGCAGACGTGTTTGTGGTCACCAATCCGTACTTTAGTTTGTACTTCATGGGCTATTTTGAATGGTCAAGGGATAAAATCGTTTTACACAACCACCCAACTGTGCATATTATGCCTATCGTGTGACTAAGGCGTGTGATTAGTTCATTCGTCTGCTGGGATTCCAATTAGAGCAACAGTAGGTTCTTATCTGTCTAATCATACACACTTAGAGTGCTAATGACATATGCTTATTCACAGACATGCCCTAGTTAACTGTCTACGCAGTGAGCATTTTACTGTTCAGATTCACCACGCCTCTGGTTGGTGTGCATAATTAAGGCTTAGTTTTGGGCAGAATATGCACAACTGTGTACACATACACCGGAGCTCTCATGTTTGAACATACGTTATCGTCGTGGGGTGGGTACTTTCGAAGTTCGACCTGATTGAACAAGTAATTACAAGTAGACATTCACTCAATAAGGAAATTAAGGTGTGCTATTGTAACGCGCAACCGAAACCAGCGAGCGCGCACGAATTGAATTTGTGTTGTGTAACGGGGCGCGCTGCTGTGTTTTCGGTGCTCTTTTAGCTTACGTTTGTGTAAGTCATGTGCATGGCTTACTGGACCTTTCGCTCATGCTTGTTCATGTTGTTTCCCTTTACAGGACTTTTGTTGGACCCCCTACTTCAGAAGAACGCTGTTTCCCGGTGCCTCCGCATTACCCCGAATCCGGTCCACGGACGGTCTGAGCGGAAGCGGCTGGCCCGCATGTTACACTATGTGAAGTGTTGATCAAAGTCTGACAAGATCATGTAGGCTGGCACTGTATTGGTTCGTTGACCTCCACGGTTGTTTTCCTTGATAACATGGAAAGGGCCCGGCCGCTTTCATTCATCAGTTGTGTGCACATCTGGATACTTGGTTTAGTGTGGTGGATTGTCAGGTCGGGGGTGCGAGTTTTCGACCGCTCGGCCGAATACCTCAACGTGGGGGAGGCACGTTCAAAAGCCTGCCGCGATCGGATCAAGAAAAACGTGCGCGACCGGATGAGTCATCGCTCGACTGGATCGGATCAACGGGCGAGACAGGGCAGGCGAAATATGACGGCCAGATCGGAGGCGTGGTTTTTCCAACATTTAGAGGAACATCTCGACACGATGTTGGAATACGGTCAAGGCCAACACTGGGTGGATGGCGGACAGCACGAGCAGCCGGACGAGCCATCGCGCAAGGAAATCGGACAAACAGATGAGGAATGGCAAGCGGAAAACCCTCCGATAGAAGGTACCGGTCACACACGTAAAGCGGTTAGAAGTGCACACGACGTGTGAACGGAACCCGGGGGGTGCTGCGGGTTGGAATTGCGACTCATAAACGAGAGAGCGCGCGTTGCATGTGACTAGCGATTTGGACAATAAAGATTGTGCTTTGTTGGACGCCTTCTCGCTACATTAGTACTGGACACTTAGCTTGACTGGTGATGTAATTGATTACTTGTCCATCCCATGTACATGAAACCGGTTTTTATATTTCTTTACCTTTTATTTATTTCATTTTCTTCATCTTCGAACGACTTCCGATTACTTACTGACGGTGTTCTGGTTTTCAGACACACTGTTGGATTTAACAGATCTGAACTTCAGTGTAAGAGTCTCTGGTTTTGCACTCACTAGTAAGAACATAGATCGATATGCGTGTGAAATCATCTTACGTTAAGAATACTTGCTATGCCTAACTCTTACTAGCCGCTGCTATCTCATCGAGTAACTGCACTCACGAAGTGTATCTACCCGCTTTGGGTGGATGGAAATGAAAATGGTCATCACGTCTGAAACATTTAAAAACTCAATGATGTAGAACCAAGGAGTAAAAAACCAATTAGAATTCTTATTGTGCAGGTTAGACCTGTCTTAACAGATTGGGCACATATAGGTGTATATTCCCCATAGATGCGAGAATAATTGGAGAGGAATAATCAAAATTTTACCTATATAGCAGAAGGTCTGTCCAACAATTGAAAACTATTTTTCGGTGTTAGTTGAAGTGATAATATCATTGTTGAAGTATTGTAGATCCAGCGTCTGTTCGAATGTGTGAAGATACCATGAAAGTAGAAATTCATAAAACATGCAGTCCAGTTTGGAAAGTTTGCTCACAAAATTCAAAATACGATTCTGAAGAATTCCTCACAATTCAGTCTGTTTACTCTTTAAGTGTTGTGTAAAAAGTGAATAAACCATAAAAACTATTTGTTTTCGAGATTTTGGGGAGAAATTTTATTTCAGAAGATTGTACTAAATATTCTTCTAAATCACTACTTCTTCTGGGTGGGAGGTTTAAATTCTGGAGTACGGGACAATGACGCATTATACATGAACACATACATGAGATTTTACACGTAACTCAATAAGAAGTTTCAGGTAACTTTTGTTTTACCGGTACGCTTCCCAGAAGAATCGAATTACTGGCTCATATTAATATCAATAGGTTGCATCTCGTACTTATTATTCCCATGCTGCGGAGAGTTGTGTGCGATAGCGTGGAGAATAATATTTACTGGTTTCATCAAAACAAAACAGTTTGATATATTCCTCAACAGTTACCGCGTCAACCTTTCACATTATAACAAAATTTGGAAATCATTTTGTAGAAATCGCATTTATTGTAGCAATTTGCAGTTACGGCTTTGTTTTTCTGGATGTCTGCTGTTCACAATTTGTTTCAACTTTGACAGGTTCTGCCAAGTTCATTTCTTTCTACAATGAATCGCGTTGCAAGCGCTTTTTGATGTCCGATTGCCTTCCGTTTTGAATTTTGTTTCAAATTGCTCATGTTGGTTTCACTCTATCAGTTGGCATAATTAGACCGAAGGAGTTTTTTGAACATAAACACAACGAAACGGTGACAGAATCAAAAGCTTCAACTAGTTCTCAATGTGCTTTGACTTTCCATATTTTACCAAATACGTTTACCGTTGAAAACCCATAGAATGCTACCTGCTGAAATTAGTGATTTCAAGGCAGAAATAAATTTGGTGGATGAGGTTATTGCGTTGTTCCTTGCCTAACGTCGTAAATAAATCGAGCTGTCGCCGAACGACTGAGTATTGTCTCGTAACATGAAAGGTGGTTGGTTCGATCCTCCAGTCAGACTTTCCGTACCTGGTGAGTTCAAACAAGCTTTAAACCGGTCATGGAGTATCGGTTTGAAGACGCATACCAAAAAATACCAAACCTTCATATTTAGAGGTACACATTTGAATTTGTGATAGATTTATGATTTTCTTCGAGCACTTGGGTCTGGATAACGTCTGCTTGTTTCACATGAGAGGGTAATTTGAATCTTTCCTGTATTGCTGTTTCTTTTTCGTCGTTTTCTGAAACTTCGAGGTATCTGATAGGATCGACCACATTTTCGTAACATAATCAAGTAATTAATCAAATTATGACCTAATTAATTTATCTGGCAGAACTAGTCCCGCTCCTCTGTTAGGTTTCAGGGTTAAAGACACTCTGACTGGTTTGCAAATCTCCTACAGCGTCTGAGTGTTCCCATCCCAGTAAGTTACAGTTTAGTGCGTCACTATTCAGATAAGTATAGGAGGTCATCACAGCATTCGAATTCCAATCTTCAGCGATAAATCAATACGACGCTGTGGGTCTCTTTAGTTGCGCATAGAAGCTGTCAAACTAAATCTCAGTGTCTACGCGATTACACGTGGACTTCGCATTGTAGAATTTAGAACCGAATGATAGCACCTTTAACATAGTGTTGCTCCGCGTTATAGAGGGAAAGCTGTGAACGTACCGTTCCGGTTCCGTTGGGGACTCAGCTTGCGGCTTTAGTAGATTCAGACCACACGGAAACTTGTTCTATTAGTCCACTTGCCTTTGTATCTCTGTCTGTAAGTATTGTCCGAACAACCTCTTGTCCTTCTTGGGGATCGTCTTGACAGCTACCACAAGCTGGGGGCGAATTATAAGTTAATTACTCAGTTCTGATTACCACGAGTCCCTTTTATTTCAAGCAGGACTTTGTAGATATTTAGCAGTGGGTGCTATGTTCCACCCGCAAAAACATTCCAGTAAAACTTTGGGAACTATCTGGTTTTAATGCAACTATAGAGAAACTTTACAACAGCCTTTGGTTTTTTAAATCTCGTACTAAACGTACATACTAGTCAAGTTGCTTTATCAGCGTTAGGTCATTGGATTGTTTCACTCCTCTCAAAATTTCTGTGGAATTCTTGATGGCAAAATGCCCACATACGTTCAGACAGCAGAGAAAAAGCCGATTTTATTCTGTTTTTCTTATAAAAGTAATGTTACCAATGCAAGTATTGATTGTAGATTTTCGGACGCAATTGAGAGTGCTTACCTTACTGTGAGACTTATCACGACTTTCGACAAATGCCCGGTACTGGTGCCACGTCCCACGTAAAGTTTGTTCAAGTTCTCTTCGTCCCTCCGTATCCACTATCTCCTCTGTTGTAGTCGAACAGGTTGCGTTGAGAGAATTACAGAGCAGCTCTCGGAAAAGATTCGTGAACATCGGCCGAAATGGTCTTGAAACGCTTCGGCACTGGCCATTGAATAAATTCGGATGATGCGTTCTGAATTATCTATGGTTCGTCAAGCTTGTTCCAGAGCTGTCACAATGCGATTGTTATCGATGGCCGAGGCCTCAGCTATCAGACTACAGAACTCCTGTGTCTGTGCCCGACAACAAACCGTACAAACCCTTCACCCTTCTGGCTAATTACTCCACGGCCAGTTGCAACTCGAGCAAGCTTGAACCGTTGATACCGATTAACACGTCTCATGACTGGCACGCCTGACACTACCGTATTCGCCGACACTTCCACCCTCCTTCAATAGACTGTGGTCCGCACCATTCCCGAGATTTTCAATGTCCTGTATGACTTGGTATAATTTTTCTTACGTAACTCGCGCTTGCACTCTACAGTTTGGTTTTGATCCATTCTGAATAATAAAGTTTGAATGAACCCGATTTGGTAGTGACGATGTGTTCCGTTATAAGCATGTTTACGCTTCCCTAAGCTACAGATACTGTCAAAGTCCTCTTTTAACAATTAAATCACCACCAAGGATTTCGTTCGTGGTGACTGGACCCTGCTGAAGAGGTTTCGTGATCAGAAGGTCCATCTGTTTATCGTTGGCAAAAGTCACTTGTGTTGTTTCCTTTTCACATAACATACGATTCAACCCTTTGAAGTTTTACATCCGGAATTCTGGACAGGGACGGTGTGACTTTCGTGTCCCTGTCCCTACGCACCATATTCATATACAGAAGTCCATTCTTTCAAAAGAAATGCGAATCATTTGTTTTTTAATTCCCCACATAAATCACTGTTGAATAACAGTCTATTTTCAATTTTCTTTTGGAATATTGCAAAAATATTTCAAATAACCACTCGTTTTGAACTAAGACCAAATTGCCGGAGTAATATTCGTGCGGAATTGTTAGCAACCGTGAATTGTTTTCATAGCAGTCGTACACTTCATTCGGTTCACGTCAGGCTTCGTTTTCGGCTAATTTAAGACTATATACGCAACGATGCATAAGGTATATATCCTTTTGAATAGAACTCGTAATAAACACGTCCAGATATATAAGGCGAGGTAGAATTGTTCCATGTAATTGGGTCAAAACCAACAGCGAGAAGCGGTGGTGGACGCCAGTGATGTCAGAGAACTAACTGGGGACATTCTTAATGTGGTTGGAGTACTGTCATGTGATTTGTCCCCTATATTGAAAAATACAAAAAAACCTGACAGTGAGCTTGTATCGAACGAGCTAAACTCACTTGAGTAAAAGGTGCCCACAGCTGGAAGTATCTAAACAGTCGCACTAAGTGCAAAAAAAGAACAGCAAAATTTTATGAGTGAACTCTCATTGTTTCTGGTTGTTGGGAACAGTGGTGTTGTTGTTCGTAGTTCGGGTTGATGGTTTTGGTGTTGATATGTTCGCAGAGCTTGACATTTAGGTTGCAAACGTTTCATCACCAAGCGAGGTAACATCATCAGTGCGTGAGTGTTTCAGCGTATAGTTTTGAATGCGGCGTTTGGTGAAGTTGGATCGATGCCTGCTCTTATATAGCAAAGTGGGTTGATCTACTGGTCTGAATTCTGGTTGGTCGCTTTCTGTCCTGTTCCACCTGACCCACCATTGGTTGATTTTGTCGCAAATGAGCTTAGACCTGATGTCCGATTGGTTGTTCCCTGGAGTCCTTGGGCTGGAGTCTGATTGGCTGCTCTCTGTCGTTTGGGCTTACCGGTATTTGGGTTTGATGACGTTTACGTTTCCTCAAATCCTTGATTTGCATTGGTTCATAGATTTTGTCTAGTTCGATCTGTTTCCTTATTGAACCGGTTGATGAGTACCAAGCTTCGAGAAATTCTCTTGCATGTTTAGTATTTGACTGAGTAGGGATTTTTGTGGTGTTTAAGTTGAAGGCGTATCTAGTTTCATCCTCGTGAGCGGAGATAAGGGAAAGTTGATTGTGTTTCTTGATGGCCAGTTCGTGTTCATATATTCGTGTTGATAATTTCCGTCCGGTTTGGCCGACGTAGTGTTGTCCGCATTCATTGCAATGAAGTTTGTAAGTGACGTTTCTTCTGTCGGCGGGTTTGAATTGTTCTTTGGGTTTTGATAGTATCCTTCATAATTTTGCTATTGGCTTGTGCGCTAGGGTAATACCGTGTGTTTTCAGTAGTCTTTCGGTCATATGTGATACGGTTTTGATGTATGGTAGTGCAATTCGTTTTGTTGGTGGCTCAGTAGTGTTGGACCCTCTGTTTTTTCGTAATAGACTCCGTCTGATGAAATTTCCTGGGTATCCGTTGCGAAGAAATACTCGGTATACGTAGTTTTCTTCCTTTTTCCGGAGCTCTGCGGTGCTGCAGTGTGTTCCAGCCCGTTTGAACAGAGTTCGAATGCTTTTAAGGATGAAATTGCATGGGATGTGAACCTGTATTAAAAAATTGAAGGCTCAACAGAAATTGGAGGGGCGAGATAACGATATTGATAATGTTGTAAAAAATTCCTCGAGTGGTCAGAATAATTGCTAAAAAGATGGAAAACGGAGGAAATTGGTAATAAATTACTTGGTTTCCGGACAGTTTATTGTTGTTAACTGTGTTCTATTCCAATCCATTTTGCGACTTATGACAGGAACCGTACAAAGTGAATGGAAGCACGAACTGCATAGTGTTTTTTGATGGCACTTAGAACACTCCATAGGAGTGTGTGTGAACAAACAATGCAGTCAAGAAGATATGCTTTTAATTATCTGTTTTCAACGATCAGTCTGATAGTGATCAAAATCGTTAAAGTTGCAGTATTCTCAGGTTTATCCTAAGTTAGATATATAAAAGATGTACTAATTGGTTTTGCCGGAATGTCATACGAAAGATGTATCACTAATTCAGCAGGTGGAAGCGTACTCTTTCATCCGAACTTAATAATGACAGCCACGAATGGTGTTTTGAAGACCGACACGTATAATGTGCGCATACTGACACTGATTTCAAAAATCCAACTTATTACCAGAATGCTTAACCTAGATGAAAATGAATAAGTAATGGGCCCATTAAAATCCTTCAAAACAAAACCCGGAGGTTATGCAACCGAAAATTATTTTCAAGCAATACGACGTAACATCAAAAACGTAAACAAAAATAATAGCTTTCAGTCGGTTCTAAGAATTTGTACATTCACACTGAATTGACCACAAACATATTTGGGCACCAATAACAACAGATAATAATATTAACGCTTTCCATATGATCATTTTCTGGACGCTTTTGCCGAAGATTTCACACCGGAAAATATTTCACTGTACGCATTCGGTTGGTCCACACTGCCACCAACGATTTATTATCCTCCAAATAATCTGAGCAATGCTGACGATATTGATAATTTAGGGAATCAGTGTCATCAAATTTGGGCCTATTTGTCAAAATAGCGAAAATGTTCGCGAACGCAATAAACCAACTGTGACACCTTCTGGTGATGTGGAAAATAGTGTGTTTATCTTGTAAGGGTGTGTTCGTCCTTATTCACTCTTGCAGGAAACATTCTGATGAAAGCGATAAACCATATTAGTGTGTGTGATGCAGACCGGACTTGCGTAGATTTACTGGTGGTAATTTTGTAGGAAAAACAGGAAAGTTTTCTCTTGAAAACAGATTTTACAAGTGCTGTTTCAGAATAAACTTATTTAGGCATGGTGTTGCATAAGTTGTCGGGGGGGGGGGATGTAACTCACTTCCGTGTGCTGATCAAGTTAAAGTTTAGAACTTCTAGCTGTGATAGGAATATTACAGCCACCACTAAACTGAATGTGTCATAACCTTCGTTTGCTATACACTAATCCTGGTATGCTTACCAAACCAAATGTTACAATACAACGACATAAATCATACAACCCCGCGTTAAAACAGCAGGCAAACAGACCAGTTAGAAAAAGATCCTTTTAGATGGGTATTGCTGTTGGAATACCGGAACACTGAATAAATAACGAAGAAGCGTTTCACTGCCTCAGGAGTGACTTGATATTGCGCTGCTTGAGGGTGTCATGGCAGATTAAATAAGATCATGGCATAAGTTGAACATCAATCATAACTGATCGCAGGTATCGTATTTTCATAGATTCATTGTCAGCTGCCCTCAAAAAGAAGCACCGTATTCGAGTTTAGCTCTTTCTGGAAGTCGCCAATAATGTATGTTCTTGTTACATCCCGGACACGAACTACGATCATACTTCCATGAGACAACCGTGGTGGCTGATGCATCAGTGATCTTATACTAGTCACGATAGATTCATCACAGCAACTCTTCGGAAATTAGATTCGGTGACCACAATAATCAAAATAGTGACAGACATCTTCAATCCGGGATATGTTGCACCGCTCACTTCAACATAACCCTACTTGATATTCATACTTTTTTTGCCGGAGTATTTCATCGATCTAAACTAGATGTTTTTAATTTGGTTTTCATTTCACGGAGCGCGATCCCTATATACAGCGGAAACTAGATCTCTAATTGAAGTTGGTTCACAGTTTCATCTCTCTTGCTTTTTCACTCAATTCTGCAGGCTGTTGTGGAAAACTAACAATGCCATAGCCATAGAAATCGTTTTATATCAAACTGTTATAAAATACACAGTGAGATACACTTTACAACGGAGGATCTAACACATGTTCTACAACAAATAGGAACCAGAGCTAAAATGTTCATAGAACAGAAGGGATATACTCAAGTTTCTTCTTACGGCTTCCTTCTGAACACAAGTCAATTTACTTGAATCATCGATGGATGTTAACGGAACGGCTACTTTGTCTCATCTCGGTGCAATCTGTAACTCCGAGCTTTACTCACAGACGAATGTGGTTTAGTGTTTGCACGTGATGATTCAGCCATACTTAACGTAAAGTTTGATGACGCATAGATCAACATGGTTTTCTGTTGACAGAGTGAATGAAGTTCTGTTCCAGACAGTGGTATACCTATGTACTACTGACAAGATCCAACAAGAGCGGGTCTAAGATGCAACGCTCCTGTTCGAAAAAGAGACGGCTGGAAGTTTTCCGCTAGTAACCCGCTAGTAACTCGCTAGTAATTTCTTATGATTTTCGAGGTTTGTCAAACTAAGGTCCCGCCACTTTCTACCGTTTATTTGTTAGAGAAACTTGCAGTTGGTTTATCGTTCAGTGGGTTGAACAACACCAGCTAAGCAGGTTCAAATATTTGAATGTTGACGAAATTACTCAACTTGACCGAAATCCCCACATACATATTACAGGACAGAAATCCAGGGATTCACTCCATCTTGATTAACTTAGTTGAGTTTGAGTTCCCAAAGAGAGAATGGTGCGGGATTATGAGTTAACAACTGTCTGGTGTTAATTGACTTCCCGAAATAAATGAACTGTGTAGGTTTAGAGGAAGATGAAACTGTTATCTTGTTTTCTGGTCTCACTATAATTTCGTCCGATTTGGAAGTGGTGTCCCCCTATTAATTTTGTCAGAGAGATAACAGAAAAGCGAAATCATGCTCAAAAGTTCCATTTTGAACACCGATCGAAGTTTTCACCAGCCATGACAACACTTCATAATTTGCAGCATAACTGTAACACTAACGTGAATTTAGCGGTACCAAGACTTATGCTCACTATTGCTGATTTTTAGTCCTCATCATCTGTGAATTTTCATGATAACGTGCACATTCCTTTCCGGAGTAATCTAAAATAATTATAGTCGTTAGAACCAAAAGTGGAATCCGGCTGGCGTACTAGTGAACGAACGTCTGCTCGAATTATGAAAATAGGGTAACATTCGAATGGGAGTTGTGAAAGATTCAATAAACGGTCACGATCGTATCGTTTTGTTCAAATCTCATTCGTTTTATGTGTTCAGCACAATTTAATCCGGAAATAAGTAGGTTGCGCTCAGCTAACGTGTCACGCAATATAACCCAGGCATATATTTACACATGCAGGTTGAATTGTGTTTTTACCGAGGCAGTTTAGTTTGTAGCGAAATTTCATGTCCCGGATGAGTAGATACCAATTCATGTGCTTTCTGAGAAAGTTCGGGATAAACCAATAATTTCATAAAATTGCTTCATTCACATCATAACACGGAGCATTCGTGTTTGACTGATATCAACAGTTCCTGTTTTGATCATTTTATCCTAATTGCTGAAAGCGACGTCAGTGTAAATTCGAGTAAGGGCGACGAATAACTCAATCCGCTTATAAGTTCGATGGTCAGTTTAGCAACATTCTGTTTAATTTCATAGATTTGGTGCACGAAATTAGTGTATATTGTGGTCAACAGTGGTATGCTCAGATAACCTACCTCGGATGTGACCAACGTGATCACGGAAATCATACCAAGATAACTTAGAAAAATGGACATTTTGAGACAGAATTATGCGCGTTGAATCAGTTGACCTAAACAGGGAAATCTCTTATTGCGGATGCAATTGGGCCAGCACAATAAAGAGACAGAACGATCAAAAACGCATTGTGTTTTGGATAGTTATTCATATCTCCCTGAAGTTTCGAAATAGTGCCACATTTTTAAAAGCTTCAGGTTTTCCTAAAATCTCAAAGTTTGAATTGATTTATGTCCAACTGTCATACTAGATGTGAATGAACGAAGCCATCTAAGTGAAGTTTGTCACCTGCTGATAGAAATTCATTATACAGGTTAGAATCGTTGGGGCGCAGGTTGAAGCACTGAGACTCCTAATTTGTTACTCCTTCTAAAGTTTGAGCGGCTTGGCAGTATTCATCTCAAATGTGTTACAAGAGCCAGGAATCGAAGATTTAACTAACCAGTAGGATATATTTTGTCTTCAAATTTGGTGAAGCTTCTGACTCGACTCGGTTACCTGGCGTTTCTGGAACAGAATTTTGTTTATTTGTTGCTAATTTCCTTAAAGTGCGGTAAGTAGTAATGTTTGACGATTATACACTTCACTCATTGAACTTGACTCTAAGTTGACACATCACGATAAACAACTATCGCATGTGCATAATCGGCAAGCAACTGGGTGCAAGCGCTTGTTTGCACGAACAATCCGATAATGTTTACCGTGAAATGTCAACTGTGCTGACGTTGAATAAGTTTACACTATGTGAGGTTAATTCTTCCATACAAGGGGGTTTAGATGTTATTCAACGTTGGGAGGTTAAGTAGATTTCCGATTCTTGAAGGGTTTAACTGAGCTTTTGCTGACAGACAGGAAACACAAATGTGTGTACACAGCAAATAACGACCAGCACACAATGTTGTCACTTTGTTTTGACAATTAAAAACTTGTGATACGGAACTCTCACAAATCATTTATAATTTAACGGAAAAGTTGTTGAAATCGGCTTGCTTGACTTCATTGTGTTTTACCTGATCGTATAACCATGAGGAAGTAGTGGGATTTGTAATAATTGACAATGCGACTAATTTACAGTTAGGAATTTTAGCATTTCGCTTGAATGACTTTTACTTTCAAATTAGCAGAGTCCGTCAAGTCCAATGAACAAAAATATCCAATTTACTCATGTGGCCAATTAAACAATTAAAGCTGTAAAATTTATGTTCACATTCCCTCTGGTGAACTTCTGGTTCTTCCAACGTTTACTGCTTGCATTTTCCTTTATTAGTGTGTGGTTCTGATTAAACCATGACTATCTTTTCTGACCGGGTTAGTGGATAGCACTTCCCTCCGTGCGATTTCGTCAAAATTTTTACTCCCTGTTCTCTAATATCCTGAAGCATTCAGACAGTCAGTAAGTTTCGCGTAGGAGTTTTAGTAAAAACAATTTGTTTTTAACCACCCAGAACTTTTAAAGTTTACATCATGAGTAAACAAAATATTGACAACGAAACAAACAAATCGTTGATCTCAGCACCGTTGCTCACGTCTGTTTACACCCTTCATCTCGATGAGCTGGATAAGTAGAAACCCAATAAGCAAGGTGGTCGTAAATTTCAAGCATACGGCATCAATAGAGTTGTGACACATTGTGTGGTTAGAGTGCACTGTGGTCGGCACGAATTTTTTCTGACAAATTTAAAAAAAGACACTAAATTCTATTAAACCCTGTAATCTGTTTGGTTTTTAACTCACCATTGAATATAATGAGTTTAGCCGAGTTGCTGATAATTATTTTGGCCACTTATTCGTTCGTTCTTTTTGTGAACACAGTCTACTTGTCTACTGATGACAATGTTGTCAACGAACCACTGACTACTTCTTTCGCTTTCGTTGCAAACGCTCGCTGATATGCACCGTTTACGTTGAGGTTTATCCCGTTGCAATTTTATGTGAACTAAATATAAGCCAACTTTATACAGATATGTTTATTCTAAATGAAACATTGACACACAATGGCAGTCTAAATGTCAAGGCTGTAAACTGGTGTAGATTCTGTGATGGCGACTCCTTCGCCAACTCACAGTGTCCGACAGTGGGAAATCGGATGTTGCCTGACATCGATCATGAACTGCAAAGGGGCCCTGATCTTCGAATTAGACCAGAGGCAGTTTTCAGAAGGCCCACACTTCCTCATTCAAAAGATGTTTTGTTGTACTTTGATTCAATTGATTGGTTATACTTATCTAATTACGGTAATAGCTTTGCGATCCAGAATTTAGAACGCCTAGGTTAAAGAACATCGACTTCACTTTCAATAAATTTGCCTATCTTCATCAAGCTTAGTAGATCACTGTCGTCGTTTTTCAGCGTTATGGATTTCAAAGACGTTTTTAGATTATTCGACTCCAATGTATCTTGTGAATTATCTTTCAAATGCAAAAGGTCATGCGTAGCTTCGTTTGAATGCCAGTTGCCAACTGCGATTGTGAGTGCTTTATGAAACAAGTACCTCTTTGAATCCTGCAACTGAATTTCACTGAATTGGAAGGTACTATATGTGTTAAAATGAATATGTTAGCTCAGGTGGTTGGACGCTTGTGAACAAATACCCAAATGTTGCGCAAATGACGCAGTAAGAAATACACATAGGATATACCCAAATGTGCACATGAAAGTGATTAACAGTCTGCCAACGTTCTCATCTTTGCTGTGTCGACTTTCTTATTCGGAAGCCGGCTGACCATTGGCAAAACGAACCACCTAATTCAGTCACGTGTTCACAGGAAAGGTCGTGATCGTGTCCGCCACACAAATGATTATGGCCAGGCAGCCATCTAGTCACGTTGTATTACCCAGTCAGCGAGAACTGTACCTATATTGTGCTAGCCCAGTTATATTGGTTATTTGCGACCCTAAAGGTTTGACGTTTTAATTTCCAAGCCATCATCAGTAGCACCCCAGAGATGCTGTCAGCAGTCCGCATAGCAATTAAGTATCCAGATGGAAACGCTAACGTCGCATCAGGGAATACGTTTGACTCACCCTCGTCCATAAATACTTGGCATCATGTTACAAGCCCAACAAGTAACCTTGGAAAAAAGTTAATTTTCGCAACCTAGACGGAACTATTATACATTCAGAGATTATCTTGCCTAGATACGTTAGGATACGTGTTTTATTTCCACTGCTTCAGTAATTTGAAATTAACAGAGGCAGACAAAATGGACCGACCAAAAGTGGCACGTAGGTTTGTGCACGTAATTTACGAAACCCATTTGAACGTGTGCTCGGAGCTGTTCAACTTTGTTTTAAAACCCGTTCGTTTTGAGGCCAGCGCTAGAAACAGGTATGCATTATCAGTCGTTCTCCACAATCTGTTGTCATGACGCTTTTTACCTAGCCAGCCTTTCTTCATGTGTTATAACCAGCCTAACGGTCAAAACTGCAATGTTCTGTTCGATACATGCACTATGAGCTTAGAAAGGAATGCCTGTACAAAGTAATCTGCATAACAGTCGGTGTCCATTGAGCTTTGTTACACAAATACGCGAACCGCAACATGTGTCGGAAAAGATGTGAAGTGTGCTTGGTAGATAAGCCGTGAAAAAGCTGTTCTTGACTGCTGTGTTGTTTTGTTAAAGTATCCGTACGTTTGTTTCTGTGATACCATCAAACAGTGACGACCGCTTGAGGTATTTTTGCGCTCTTTGTGTTTACTGATCAATTGTTCTTCAGTGGCTTGCTGGAAAGAAGTCTGTCACATCCAATTCAAAGGCTACAATGAAAGTTTCTGGGGTATGTGCTACGCTACAACGGTTTTGACCCTTCAGTGTGAGCATTTCTACATGGATTGGAATAAGTAGACTCTTTGTAAAAATTGCATCCCCTGAATAAATGTAGGTAATCTTAACCTATAGGTACAATCGTTCTCATTGAACCCTATTTATCTGTTCATTTTATTTCTCCTGAGAGCATATTTATCTGCGATTTTTCACAGCTGTTGTGATTGCAACAATTATTCAGATATTCCCATACAGGCCAAACGAAACTCTGATGAATGTAATTTGCTCCTAGACAATCGTAATTCAACCAAGTAACTTGAAAAATTCGCCATAGGAATAACTTTGAAAACAACCGTAGTGATAGTTAGCCTCAACCATTCCTCTCCAGACGAGAAGATGCAGTTTGTTCACCTAATTTATATAAATATTTAAACTTGAAACAACCAATTGACTTCTATCCCTGTTAACCGCTCGAAGTTTCTCACGTCCGTAAGTCGTACGATGAAAATGCCCATTAGATAAATCGAACCATTCACAGTTGTAATTATTGATATCGTGTTGTTTCCTTCTTTCTTGTGATCAAAATGATAAGTTTATCTATGACAGACTGAATGACGTCAAAGATCACACAGTAGGATTGGTGGGAAGCCAACATGTACAACCCAGAAAAGTGAATGAAGATTTGACCGTCAACGGCTGATTTTTATGACAACATTCAGTCAGACCAAAAATGGATAATTTGAAAGTAGTATAACCATAATATAGTTGACGAATCTAAAGGTCGATAACACAGCGGTGTTGGGAAAAGTAATACTCTTATTTCTGACGCTTCGATCATCAGAAGCTAATGAAGTTTGCCAATGAAGTTTTTATATCAAACAGTTACACGAGTAAGATGTGCTACTGGGGAGCTAAGTCAACCACGAGGCTTTGGCCGGTTGTTTTTCAGCTAACAGATGTAAGCTGAAACATAACCAATCAATCTACACCATGTCTGTGCCAGTCGCATTGATGGTGCCACCCTGTCGTTCGTTTGGAGACGTTTAACTGTACGTCTGAATAAACATCACAGCACGGTACGGAATCAACCCGATGGAAGTTGCGTGGGTCATATCGAGCATACTATTCTGTTACTGTTACTGGCGGTATCATAAGCGCACGTAGACATACACATAAAAGTGGTGATTGGCTAACAAACAATCAAGCACAGCCACATGCTTGAGTTAGATCTTCACTAACATGTCTTATTTGTGTAACCATTTGATTTGACAATTGCTTTGACGAACTTTGTTCACAAAAATCGAAACGTTGGAAGTAACTATAACATTTTTTTTCAACACCTACGTGTCATCGAACTTTCGACTCATGTAGCTGTTACAAGATGGCCACAACATATTTACCTTCGTCAGAATCAATTTTAGTACAGATGTTCTAAAATCAAATATTTCAATTTCCAGTATATCCGCGGGAGGGAGTTGAAGTGCTGTGAATGTTCGTTGTGGATCACTTGTACAAGTGCTCTCAAATTTTAATTAGGATCAGGAAACAGGGCGGCTCTACTGTTGATAGTCTTTGAACAAGTGTGAACCGATTGGAGACGCATGTGAAAATGTGCGTTAGGACTAGGTTATCAAGGTATTCCGTGTATAAAGGATTTAAGTATTATTGACGGAAATAACGCCGAATTTCGACAGTACTGCCCCTACTGTTCTGTTCAAGTCCCGATTCATCAAATCTTGTAAGAGGGACATGTCCCATTTGGAAACTGACGTCGCTTGAGGTAATAAATTTACCACCTGAGTCCATATTCACTTACCTAGTTAGTTATTTGGTGTTGACTGGTGAATTTTAAATTTTCTAAAGGTGATTTACTTGAAACATTAAGTCCCCACTGTCCAGTTAACTGAGACGACTAAAAACGTTTTGATTTGCACGCATGTCGCTCCTTCTCGGCAGTAGTTTATATAAACCATAAAAATACAAAGGTTTAAGAGGATGAGACGGAACAGTGATTTGAGCAAACGATTTGTTGGAGTAAGCGGTTTTAGTTTCACGAATATCAGACTGATTGCATGAGCACATGTTGCCAACATGTTTGTGATATCTGATTAACAGAGTTCTGGTAGATTACAAAACACTCATATTATCAGCGTGCAACAAGACTGTCGGAAAAATCCTATAAGATCATAAGTGACCATGTGAGGAACACTTGTTTTCGAACTTTCATTCTCAAGCTAATAAAATTACATAAAACTCATCAAATCATCGTGAAACAAACTGTAGGAAACAAGAAGTGATTGTTAACGAATGGCAATAAAGGCTCCCACTAGACCACATATAATCACTGGTTAGACCTGGATCGGGCGTTGACTGGATGTTACGTCACGCAACAATCCATGCTCGTCAGTCATTACTCGATGCTCTTGTATTCACTTTTCATACTGCTTCTGTACTGCATAATGTTTTGTTCGTATGACTAGACGCTTGTCAAAAAATGATCAAGAAAATCATCCAGCTTGGATCAGGAACAACACCAACCATCACATAGACGCCAACAAAGCATTCTGGGTCGTCTACAGAACTGTCAACACTAAACCAAAAACAGTCCATCAGTGCGTTCCGGCAACCGCCGTGTCCACTGCTATCAGAATGTGCAACCCTTACCTGTGCTGTTAGAAGAAATTTACCCAGTCTTCTAAACTTTCACGGTCGCAGATCAGTCACATTCAGTCTGACTACACGCAAACGTTTGTGATGCGAAATGCAATCACCGTCCGGTCCGGGTATAACCAGTTATTTTTTGTGGTCTAATTGTAACCGTTATTGTGATTCATTAACAGTCACCTCTTGTTTTTGAGATTTGTTTTATGACGTCTTAATGAAACTTATGTAATTCTGTTGGCTGAAAAAGAACTATCGAGAGCAAATGTTTGTCACGTCGCTGCTTTATAAGACCATAAGCGAAAGATAGGAAGAAACCATGTTATTTTGAAATGAAGTATTTTGCCATCGATCGCGACGAACTCGTTCTCGGATGTTGAGATATCGATCAGCATTGCTTGGTTCACTGCAACAACATTTCAGGGAGTTGATCCACTTTTCAGTCACAATCTTCGGTCCGTTCCATTCATCTAAGCGTCACCGGAAGTGCAGTTGTAATGGTAGACATCAAGAGAGGTAGATTTTTCCAGGAACGAAGGAACAGAATGGTGGAGAGTATTTTTGCGACTAATGCAATCTGTAATCCTCCTCTTGTACTGATAACACTGTGGAATTCATATGAAAAGTTTTAATGAATGTAGAAGGGGATTTGAATCTTATCATTATACCTCACTTGCTATTCATATGACGTTTGTAAAAGCTTTCCCACAGTTGTCATTTGATTGTTATTGGCGCAAGAACTACTATAGTGAGTGTGAAGCGTGAACATATTATGTGCTATATAAATATATAAGCATGAACATTCTCATCTGATTAGAGATTGCGGAACACGACAAATATAGGACACAATCACAATCACAACAACCCTTTGATATTCTGTACACAAGATGGATGTCTGCTGTCTTAGTGGTCGTGAGTGAGAGAACAGTGTGAATCGTTGGATGTCAGGGATGTTGTAAAGCTTAAACGTAATGTTTTTGTCAAAGAAACCGCTGCTTTAGACAAACGGCTCGCGAGTACTTCGACAGTTACGAAACTTCATTGATCAGCTACTCTGAACTAGTCTGCCAAATCTCCTCGACTAAATGCAATGCTTTGAACCGTTTAGCAAATGGTCGTTCAGTTGAAGGCGTAACATAGCTGAATTGATAGTTGTTATGCGTTTGGTTCTGGCCACAAAAGAACCGTACTCCTTACTCCGTTTAGATAGTTGCCTATTTGTCTTCTGATTTATTCTTCTCTGTACCAGCACCATTGGGAAGTATGCATAAGGTAGTTTATACTTAAGACTAGGTCTCTGCATGTATCTTGTGGTGAATCAGGTCCTGAGGACACAAGTTGGAATGTATTTTGATTGATTGGCAAAGATGTTAGTTCATCTGTTCCTTGGCTAGGTCTCCTCTGAACGTGAGCAAAATAAACGTAGCTTTTCTTGACGCTTGTGCTTTACTAGCTTGAAACCCACGTTAACCTCAATACATCCATCCGTTAGCCACGTTATCATAGGCGGTAACAAAATGGAGTTCTTATTGCGGCAGGTTCAGCGAGCAGTATATTTTGACGTTTGACTTTAGCTGGTAAATCAGGTTCCATTTTTGACCAGAAGGAACAAAATTTTACATCGATTTGTCCATCTATCTTCGAAGGAATAATCAGTTTTAGAAACCCGTCGGGATGCCAACGCATCTTCTCATAAAATTAATAACATTCGTTCGCCTTCAGCTTTGGTATCTCATCATTCCAATTAATTAATACATTCCTGCTTTCTTTTACAATTTTATTGACCGAATGAAGAATCAATGAAAATATACACGAGCGTCAGAAATATATAGCATGTTAAACGCTAAAATTACATTTACTTGCTCCGAGCGCCCCCTATTGGAATGTTTATCTATAATTTGTACAACTGGATGCTCCTCACTAGCTCGTTAGCACAGCAGGGTGGTAGACGTTACAAAACATTCAAGTTCAAGGTAAACTTGCCGAGTGCATACTGGTTGCAATCCGAGAGTATAACAAATGCGCCTGTAGAAAGATTTAGACAGAATAGATTCGGGATCAGAGTCAGCCAGCATATAAGCCAGATCACGCAATTCTTCACCTTTGCTTATACACCACCAATTTCCTATGTTAGATTAACATGGCTTAAATGAGAGCTAGAAGTTCAGGTTGAGGTTCAACACTAGACTATCGGATGAAGTCGATTTTGTATCCCGTCTCCAGAATATATTCCATCAGAGATGACGCCAGATTTTTTGCTCATCTTGTCTTTACGTTCAGCTGAATCAGAGCAACTACTTCAATTCTTGTTATTCTGTGGTATAAACACCCATCTGGCTTCTTCGAATAATCAACATCAATAACATAAACGACACATTAGGATAAATAGTACCGAGTATGCTTAGTAACTGTCACTTTGTCTCAGCCAAATTATTCATTTTTATCGCTGATTAGAAACCGAGGCTCATAAAGATGTCTTAGTAATAATTTACAACATAAAACATGTCATTTACCGTTGCATGTCAGGAAACTATTGTTTGTTCTATTTTGTTGTTTGTACTGTGACATCAGTAAATGCTCCACATATGTGATCTTTGATATAACGAGCCTTCACAAATTCCCCGTTATTTTTTCAAAAACATCAAACTCATTAAAGAAGAACTCACTCAAGAAATCCTCGGTGTTTCGCGGTTTGAGTATCCGGTTCAGTTGTACATAAAGTCGGTTCAAGTAAAACATATTTGGAGCAAAGAACCAAAAACGTCAAGAAATCCAAAACTCTTTGGATAGAAAGTCGTATTTTTGATGTGGTTCGTAGGTGGAAAAGATTCAATGTTACCCTATCTGGCCTATCTACTTAGATTAGGACGGGCCACCCATCTTCTCACTATGGAGTGGGCTCTGTTTACTGCCTGTTTATGCCTATCATGTAGGTAAGCAGTCAATTTATTCGGTCAGTGCACTGTTGTAGTTTTATTGACGTTCTAATTGCCAGCCACATTGCTATGTTAATTTATTGTTCTCTGGAAGGAATTTAAAAGTTACTATCAGATATGTACTGTGGTGCAAAATACTTGTAACTTGTACATCTCTAATGCAGAAAGTTAAGCACAATCCTTTCCTGAAATAAATGTCTGTTTTTGAATGTTGACCAATAGTTATACAGTGGGAGCTTTCGTCATCCTAAAAAAATAACGTTGGTGAGTTCTTGTAAAATATAACACGTCTTTAGAACCGAATTACTGTTTTTAGGTTAATCGATTTCCAATCATAATACCAAAACTCCTTCATTAACGTAGCAGACAAACGAATTACATACGGTGCTTACAATCTTGATTTGGGTCTGAAGCTAGTTCTGGGTGTGTTCGTGAGTAATTCCTCTATTTTACTGACCTGTTAACTTGTCGTGCTTCACAATTATTGAGTTGACTGTTTGGTTGGCACATTTCGTACATTCAGCCACTAGTTAAAAGATCACTGTGCATCTGTTGCATTTGTGACAAAATTTTCTCGAACTTGAGCATTTTTCCGGAGTGAGTGCATTATGTTATGAGCAGTTGCTTTTGCTCTAACGGTTGAACACTTGGAAGTGTTAGTACTGAACCAAGCTCGTGAAATTATTAGTTTCAAGATGCTCTATCTATAAAATAAGTATTTTAATATCCACATGAATACTTTGTTGTATGTGAACTCAATTTTTCTGTCCCTACATTTCCATAGCATTCTGTATAACATTCGGCGCTTTGGTAAATGTCAGAAGAAACAGTAGCGATGTTGTGCTGAATACGAATCACCTGCCTGCCAAGGGCAATCTGACATAATGCCTGTCGATTGACGGTAACGCTTAATTGGTAGAAAATCAAAGAAAATCAATGGGCCAGTGTAAACCGTATTGCCGCTGGAACCTTTCATGAGTAAATGAAACAATAACATTTTTAATACTTACGACCTTCCTGTGAGTTTCAAAATATGAGAGTAAGACGAACTTGATTTCTGATCGTCGGAACCCAAAAGTGCTTGACAAGCTGTATCAATTCCGGAGATCTTTACCAATTTTGTGGACGTGTGTTAAATGTACAAATTTCCGTTCATTTTGTCATTTACCTAGATATTAACAAAAATATCTGAAGTTTCCCTCTCAACGGCTGCTCGGTAATTTTTTGCCACCGATAGTCACTAAATAATTGAAGTCACCGGTGTCGTTGTGCGAAGAAAATCCTGCGAAAAATTATTGCGAGATGAAAAAAACATTCTCCTGAAGTAGTTCAACTACAAGTCCGAATAAACCCCTCGATATGTCTTCATTACACAATGAAAAAAAGTGGGATTTTTTAAATATCAAATCAGACAAATGAGTAGTCTGTTGATTGGCGTTTTAACTTACCAGCCATATCTCAGCGACACTAACATGAATTAGTTCTTTGATGTCAATCTCAAGGTACCAACTCCACTGATGCATCGCGGTGAACATGTTCTAAAGAAAAGTGCTGGTGTAAAACCGAAGGGCGGCACATAACAAGAGAGTATTTACAAGAGCTGAGTTATTATGGATCTAACAGTCGTACCGTAAAACGTTATAAACATCACAGCTGTTTCTCACCCATGTATGCGGTTGAAAACTGTACATAAATCGGTCGTTTTAGACTCAACTGAAACCACAAATGCATACCCACCCTAGCCGAGAACCACTGCAATTCATATTTAGAACCGGGCAGACACAAACAGCATTGATGTGCTGTCAGTTTGACACAATTCAACAAGATTTACGTCTGTGCAAACGTCCATGATGTCTCCTAAGGTGATAAGATTGTCTCAAGTGGTATGGGTAAAAAAGTGGAAGTATCTCAAACATTCAAATTTTACAAACTGCAGTAATTTAGCTCATTAACACTGGTTTTGGTGTGAATGTGCGTGGCGCGGATAATAGTCTTTTCTTAAGGAATGCACCTCACAGACTCCATGCTACACTGATTGGTTCACAGCAGAGCAATGTTTCTTCATGCGAGTAGGAATGAAGACGTGTTCAAGTTAACATAACAGATGAGTTAGATTACATGATAAAACTGTTTTATTAGACTGAATACGCCCACTCCAGGAATTAGCCTCTGTGTCAACAACTCAAAAACCTAATGTTCAAACAGTTATACAATCATGCTCAGAAGTGTGAGCAGTGTTCATTTGATATTTTCACATATGTAAATTGCTGAAAGTAATCACAATGGGAAAGTTGTTCTGCTAAGAAGCTGGCAATTTGTAGTCGACATTATTAGGTTGTGAGATCTGTCGGTAAATCACACGGGTTTTTCTAGGGATATCTGGTTTACAATGTAGAGTGAATATTCCGCCAACAAAGAATGGTTTTCAATCATACCCAAACATGTTTACAGCACGTTTACAATTTTATTGAATTGAGATAAATTAATAAGTAGAACATTTATCACGCATTTTAAGCCAGAACCGACATATAGACTTTAATTTTTACAATCGGTTTTCTGGGGCAATGAAAAGGAAAAAAATATCCCATATTTCTTTGGTGAGATTTACTCATTTCAGGTTGAACATGTAAGCCAGAACAAGACCATCTGAAGCTGTTTGTCCATCCCAATCAGCCAGAAACCATGTATGGATAGGACACATGAATACTGCAACTGTTTGCGCTTGTGCCTTGATCAAAAAATTAAGTTGCGGACTACTTTTACACAGGTCTATTGTTTGCCGAAGGCTTATTACATCTGATGTTTTATAGGCAGCTTTTGTGGAATTCCCCCACACGTTTGCTACTAGTTTCAATCAACTGTGGTAAGGTCGTTTTGAGGACAATTCTGCTTAACTGTTGTTTCAAGCCATCCAAACAATTTTGTGCTAATCTGTATTGCACATTGATGTTACTGCTTTTGAGGTTACAACACATACTCGCCTACTAGAAGACTGTATACAGCTTGCAATTTCCTCGATGTCTTACGGTTTAAAGAAACTCAGTATACAAAAATCCTGGAAATTTTTTGATCATTGGATAGATAGATTTATTATCCAAGATAAAAACGAAGTCTTTGTTGCAACGGAAAACCACCCGGTTTATTTTAAGGTTAACTATTACCAGTTCAAAGTCTTTTGCGTTTTCATTATCAGAAATTAAATGGAAATTTGGAAATTAAACTGATTCGTTCATTTACTACTTCAGGGAAATGGTGGTTCTTTGGTGCATAACGTGACCTACTTGGTAAATGTTACTATCCTTGTTGGTTAGCCTAAGTGGATGGTCATTTCAGTTTACTGGAGTACGGTGCGGGAAATGTTTGTAAGACAACCCGTGCTTTATTTGCTGCGCGCGTGTGCTTCTGATTTTTGGGGTAAATTTTTCGCGTAACTATTTAAACACAAAAGAATAACGTCCGATATGCTTGCATAACTAAAACAAGACTCAATTGATAGTTAAATTGAAACCTTAAATCAAGTAAATTTTATATCAGTGATAAACAGTTTGACAGATTTATGATTTTAGATGATACTCAACAGCTTTGACTGCATTCGAACTAGCAACGGAAACAACATGCTTCAACGCAGCAAGCGCTTTGCAAGCTGAGTTAAGAAGCCAAACGAGCAGCTCGGGATCCATGTACATAAAATTGTGTTCATGAGAATCATTCTGAGGGAAACTTTACAAACGTCTACATCCTGATTTTCAAATTGTGCGCTTTTTAGCGGGCAATTTATTTCTTCAATTGGCGAGTTTTTTAGTTCCTCCACTCGGCTATGTCCTACTGATTCTCATTGGAGTTTGGATAGGGATTTTCTGCTGGCCAGCCTGGTTATCTGACAAATTTCCAAAAATACTACGGTTTTCGATTTGATATATGCGGTAGAACATTAGCTTATTAAAAGTTGAATTTCAGTGGTGCATCCGGATTTTAGTGTATTAAAGCGAAGTCCGAATTTCATTCAGTATTGCTATTTCGGTTATCTCTTCTGAAGGACGTTCTCGCAAAACCACTATGCTGTTTCTGTTATACATCTGGAAGGTGGAGTACTCCGATGCCTATCTTATGTCCTTCAGAAATACTGTTAAGTTCTTTCTCAATGATCACTCAAACAAACGCAATGTTGTGTTCAGTTTTTCTGGTGTTGCATTCATTTCAGATGGCGGTTGTTCTTTTGTTCAGCCAAAATTTGCGGTTCCAGAGCATGGAACAAGTTGTCACCAGCAAAAGTGTACAATTAAACATCAGGGTTTTGTTTGGACTCCGGAAGAATAGAGGAACTTAGTAATTTTGCGCGTTAATTCCAGCGTTTTCCACTTACTGTTAATTAGCTTGCGGTCTATCTGGGAAATCCCTTGGACTCAGTGATGTATTCATTTCCCTTCCAGGCAATAAGTTGGTGCAGCGTCGTTGGGGGTGTTTTTGGGTAAACCCATGTATTTTTTAGTCAGTTAAAACTATCTATTAAATGTAAAGATAATGCTTAATTTCCGCAGGATTTTCTTACTGAAGCTACCTCCTAATTCACCATATAGCTCGTGAAGCAACAATGATTCTGATGAGGATTGCTTAATTCAGTATGTTGGCTCTGAGTCAAATCGGCGAAAGTTATAGTGTTATTTAGGTCATGCACTGTACGTCGCCCTTGATGGGGTGGTATAAACCGGAGGGGGCAAAATTCTTTCCTCGAGAAATTATGCAGATACACTGCTTGGAGACAACAAAATGAGCTACTTGGTCTGACAAACTCACTCTTTATCGATATACCGAATGGTAACCATGTTCCCCTAAATTTGTCGGCTATGGTTTATTACAGAACGTTCTAGTTGAACAACCGGGCATGCCAAGACTACTTTGCTCATAAAGTTGCCACACTTTTCGGTGTGAATGAAAATAGTTTGTTACCTTCCGTGGTCACTTCAAAGTTGCCCCTCCTACTTGCCTGAGCGTATATCGAGGCAATTAAAATATGGGGTGGTGTCAGTTGTTTTGGTGTAAATTACGACATTTCTGTCGAAAATGGAATGCGATAAATTTCACGTAGCGTTGATTGGTCGACAGTTCAGCGATCTTCATAATGTGAGACGCTTAGCTCTTTCTGACTGCTCTGGCACTGTGCTCAGTTTGTTAGATTTTGCTGAAAGTATTCATAAGGTTTATGCTGTCGTAAATTCTCAGGCATCTAGAACCTGGAAAGGGAGATTGGATGTCGCGAATCTCTCACACATAGTCTGGACATCTGCATTGAACTACGAGCCATTTTGACCCAAAGATATACAATAAGACGAGACTCAAAGTATTTATTAAACGGTAACGCAGCTCTTCGTATTTAACGGAAATATTCTGATTCTGTCAAATTCAAGAAACTCGTGAACAGTAAGCTGAAGTTAAGAAGTATAATTAAATACGGTCACCACAGTGCTTTGATTGAACGCATTATCTTAAGGAAACATTCCGAATTCAAACAGATGTACACTGCCTTTCTTTGCACCAACACAGAAAAAGAACATCTGGTGAGTCTGATAACCCACTGCATATTATGACAGAAGGAAACCATATGTTCCGCGCGGGATATACTGAACGGAATACTAATAGCTAGTACACTTTAAGTGAGCATCATGTGAAGTCTCCCTTATCGTGAAATCAATTTAAATGATAGTTGTCCATCATGAAAGCAAACATGACTCTGGTGAAACTTTGTGCTACAAAACCTATACACAGCTTTAGTTAACGTCCATATCTATCTACCAGCTAGTTTGTTGAGCGTTAAACGATGGTTTGCCTAATCCCACTGAATGGTGTGTTATTCATTTCGTGTGCATAAAGTTGATTTTTGATTAACGTCTGGCTGCCTGGTTGTTTTACACGTGCTGATTGGTTACATTAGGTTTGTCGTGCGCATGTCCCCAATTGATCACAAATACGTAGGGTTGTTAACGGGCATAGCTGACTGTATTCTTCTGGGGTTTAATCCATTATAATCACTACTCAGATTGAGTCATCGGTAATTCTGCCTCCTACCATCTTGCTCTGTAGCCGCCTCTTCTGATTGTGATTACACGATAAACATGGTCTGTAAAGACCGGGGATCTGTTGAGTCTATTACTGGATACAAAGGAGTTGCTTTTGATGGCCGGATATTCGTATATGTTTGTGAACACTCCCAGGAAGATAGGATTGGTGTAGAAATTGACAAACTCAGTGTTCAATAAGCTGACTTTCATGGGACTGTCACTTAACCAACACCATGCTTACGGGTTTCAGATCATGCTGACTACTGACTACTGTGATGCTAAACTGTCTTTCACCTTCGGCCATAAGAATACGTTCCGCAAATTTCTGTTCTGATACACCTAGTCACCTTCTTTGAAGTTGCATTCTTCCGTTTATACGTGGCTTTAGTGACATCTACTTTGATATGACGGATTCACGTTTATGCTATCAGACGACTGAGCACCCCGCTACATGTTTGGTCCATTCATTGGTGCAAACAGGCGGCCAGTAAGACAACTGGGCAAAAAACGCAGAATAGTTAAAGGCAAGGCAAGTCCCGTCGGTAGCTCACAATTTCTACCGCATTGATTTTTTCAATGTAGTCATCAGTAATACTGAATCAACCAAGTTTGTTTGTCACCTAGGCGTTGCGAATAAATCAGTGACAGACTTTATTCTATACTCAAAGCACTGTTTTGGCTGGATGATTCGGCTTACCATCCGTAACTCCCATGCACTTTAGCTAAGCGCTTGGGCGTGCACTTTAAGGTTGACATTAAGTAAACAGAGAATAAGTATGCTGGTGGCTGGGAACGCAGGCCCTGTGCTTGTCCTGGTGAATGCAGTAAACATAATTGTACGATTCAAGATTCAGATATTTGCCTATCAAGAAATATTCACTTATCAGCTTGACATTTCGAGTTGAGCGGAAGTTTTGGCATTTTACAGTTGTGAAGGGGTGGTAATAGTTTTTCAGAGAATATTACCAAAACGCCAAGTCTCTCTAGCCGCACACTGACGATCCCACTGACCTTCAAACGGCTGAAAGTGTATAAAATTCTAAATTCAAATGCCTTTTTGGAAAAGAGGTTTTCAGTCAGGCTGTCAGAAAATTTTCCGCTCTTTAAAGGAGGTGCAGGCTTTCACTGTTCTGTCACTCAACTAGGCTGGGGAGATTTACACCGACGGACCTTGTGTGCCATTGAAATGCGGACGCCCTAATGCATTGAGAAGGTTTGGGAAGAACAAAGTGTGCAGTGGTAAACTGGGTTTTGGTAAAGTGGGTACAGTTGTACAAGGTGAAGTAGTTCCGTGTAATTTTTGTGACGAGATACATCGTCATTTTACAGTAAACATATGTCGAGGGATACTGACGTCAGATTGGCGTTTTGTCTTTCTGAAGCTTCCATGACACTGTTGTATTATCCTCTTGTCCTCTCTGAACTCAGTATTGATGGTTAGGTTTGGCACAGAGATGAATATATATTTCACGTTAGAAGGTTGTTTGTTCAGGCTGCTCGGGTTTGCTTTTGGATTCAATGACAGGCTGTTTCGCATAATGCTTAGAGTATTTTCTTCCAACAATCGAACTCATCTGAAATGCGTAGAATAAAACTTGGGTTGAGAGACCAAATTTTCCGGCTCTCTGAATGTCTGTTTTGCGTCTTCCAAGAAGCAGCGATAAAATGCCAGCACAGTTGCCCTTGAGTAGGGTCCTCGTTGTTAATACGTTTGTTAACTACATGCATCCGAAGATGTAGGGTTGCTCTTGCGGCCACTGTTAAGCAATGTTTTGCTTTCGTAATCAAATGGGAACAGGGAATGGTGACCAGACATTTGATTTTGGAAGATAAAATCCAACACATTCTGACGGCGGGTGAAAGAATTTGCACAGCATTTCCTGTGTGTTTGGAAGACCACAATACAACACTTGTTGGCATTGATGGAATGGTTTAAATTCAAAGCTATGGCGCTACCACTATTGAGTAACCAACTACTGATATTCCACTAAAGTAATTATCAACAGTACATGATATACACGGTTCACCGGTGAGACCCGTTCCTATTCACCACTATTTGCGGCTTTTCTGATATATATTTCATTCTTCCACGGTAAGTCCTGGGCACACCCTACTATTGAGGTAGGTTTGTGACACAATTTTAAAGATCAACCACCCTAGTCCGTGCTTGCTGTTTGGTTTAATGGACGTTTCATATGAACCTTCAAAACTATCACATTCCAGCTGTTTGTTAGCCAATGCTTTTAAAGTTTTTGTTGCTTTAAGTGGTTGTCAACGTCGATACAATGCAAGGGAAGTATGGTCAAGTTGTTGGATAGATTTGAATAGCACCGAGTTGTATTTCCGAGGAAGGTCATGCAAAAATGAGGGGCTATTATTCAGAGATGGCATAACGTAGATTGAAAGGTCACTTTTGGAAAAAACATTCAAAGCTGAATTTCCTATTATGTGCTTCTTATCTGGCTATATCACTTCATTCACGAAATTCTTCAGCAACTCACTCGAAGGTTATATATTTTTCGCCTGAAAACAACCAGACATTCAGTAGCCAAACGGCCTAACATTTTTGTAAACAATATAGAAATTTTCTGTTTAATCTTATCTACGGTGCAAAAGTGTCGGTACTTCTCATGATTAAATCTGTCTAAGAAGACTGTTTAACGCATCGACAGAAATGGTTAATACGTTTCAATGAGTGATGCCTGTCACACGATGAAGACTGAAACGCCGTCCGAGGAAATTTATTTCATGGCAAAACTTATTCGAAAATAGTAAGGCAACCGGACAGGATGAAAACAGTTTTATTTTCCAGACTTGTATGTGCAGATAGTGATTTGCGTTGCCACTTTTAATAAGATAATGGAAAACAACTAATATAGTAAATTCATTTAGAGAAATCAGTTGCTTTGAAGCATAAACGTAATTTCGCAATATAAAGAGCAACAACTTATCCGGAATAAACACCATTTGTTTTTGTGACTTGTTCGACGCGGTATTATCGCTCTGTCGTCGGGTGACCAGAAAGAATTTAGTGGAAAGCCAAAACAGTTGTCAAGTATGCGTGATGTTGAAGTTTTGGGGAAACAAATACAGAAATTTCCAGGATTACTGATGTACAGTTTACCTTTGAACTTTCGCTAGATATCACAGTAAAATTCACTCCAGACAAGCTATTGCATTTCAGATACGAAGTATAAGATTAACGGATTGACTGTCGGTCCACGTACATCACACTACTGAAGTTGTCTACTTTTTACTTGTGGATATAACTATATCGTTTATCATAAAGAGCAGTATACACGTCTCCATTCGAAGGAAGAACAATCGGTGACTAAAATTAAGCAACAGATGTGTAAAGGGGAGAGTGTGGAACCAAGCTCTCGGCCAAATGTTGGGCGCTACACAGTTAGCAACGTCGAACATATGACAAGTCCTCTTATGGAATTGGCGAGCAGTAATAGTCCAAAAATCACAGGGAAAGTTACTTTTGTTTTATATATCAACCATATTACAGAAAAATGGAAAGGAGAATATAAAAGTTTCGATAAAAATAAAATGTAATAAACGTCAGTCTTACAGAATCAAAAGCTCTTCAGGCCATAGAGGTGCTATCACAATCAAAGCTCACGTATCAGGACAGAGGAATGTCCTTCATGATAAGATAGCTGTCAGAGAGGTGGCAACGGTTAACGCCAGGCTCCCCGCATAAATGTACCGTACGATTCTAAGGAAACTAGAACCCGTGACTGCGCAGGAGAGCAGTCTCAGTCGAAGATTGGCGCTACATGTATAAGAAAATATGATACCGCGAAGAGAGATGATCATAGTTGAATAAGGAACAGGGTTCACATCATAGCCCATGGTATGTAGGACCGACTGAATGGCAGAATTTCGAAGGTTGGTTCTGTACTTCGCGACTTTGTCCGTCCGGGCAAGTTGGCTTTGGTAGTCGTCCACTGTACAGACGTCAAGCACCACAGCGGCGACGTTACGAACCGCGATCACATCGGATTTTATGAATTAGTTCGCCGTTGACATTCACAGCTTCCCGATGACTGTTTAGAACTAGCTATGCGGTTGTTTCGCTGAGTCTTTGGCCACGCGGTGGTGTCGAGCACAACGTGCATCATGAGTGATGCAGAATGATTGCAGAATGTGAGTGAGGCTTTCTGGTTGCCCGCATTTGCCACGGCAGAGAATTGAGTGGCCACTTCGACCAGCTCGTGAATTTCGGAGACTACCTTTTAGCTGGGGGGCATGAGTGAAAATTCTGGGGAATGTGCACTCTGGATTGAACAGTCAGCGATTAGAGAGTGGACAGCGTGACACTCCCTGAAGACGACGGCTGCCTAGCGAATGATATACACTCTCCATCCACGTCGCGTGGGCTTCTTCCTTGTTCGTCACTATCACACCCTGGACTCGTACCGAGCCGTTCACTCGTCTCAACATTGAGCCAGACGAATCATCTTTGACCACAGTCTACAGAACTGGAAGTTTACTGGAGAGCAGTCCCTTCAGCCGAAATTTGCGTGAGATAATGATGGTGATAGAGAAACTCGGGATGCCCAGACCGCCCAAACGAATTGGAGGTGTCGATGTAGCTGACAGGTGTGTCTTTAGGACGGTGGAGCTACTGCTGAAGAAACTGGCAAATTGTACGGTTCATTGCTTTGGCGTGTTTCAGTAGAATAGGCTTAATATTAACGAGTGATTTACCTTCGGAACCACATGTCACAGGAGATCTAGGCATTGGCGCGGCTTCACGGGCGCTTGGATTGTCTCATTCGGCACCTTGCAAGGCTATAGACAGTGATCGGCGAATGCTTTACACCTTCACGTGAAGGGGATACCTAGGTAGGTCACCGCGTCAGGGGCGCTTAGTGAGTGGATAGTGTCCGGATCGTACTGAGTAGACTAATTAGAGATAACGGTCACATTGTGTTTGTGGTCACCGTGGATGATCATGAGCTTCGTCTTGTGCGCGTTTATTCGCAGCCCTGATAATTCCAGGGCACTAGCGGCGGCTACAAGCTTCTTGGAGTGATGTGTAGGATTCGCAGCCAGAAGGATAAAACCGCCGGCGTCGACGAAACCTCTGATCGGTGTATCGTGGAACTGGTAGCCGAGCTGCAGTGAAAAAAGAGCTAGAACCTCATCTACTGACATTATGAACAGAAGGGGGGACAGTGGGTCGCCCTGGCGAACGTCACGCTGAGACTAGAGAACGGAGCCTCCAAGCGTGAGGAAGCATTCCGATAGGAGTCGACAATGTAATGCGTTGGAGATGGAGGAGCACCGAAAGCTTGGCCGACCTGATAATCGAGTCCTGTGAGATGGAACCAAACGCTCTGGACAAGTCGATAAAAGCCAGACACAGACTCGAATGCGTCGTGCATGAGTTCCAAATCAAAGCTTGGAGCAGGTTGGCCGCCCCGAGGCAACCGACACGGCGTAGGAAAGCAGACTGAAGAGCGAGCAGGTGCAGGCGCGTATTCCAACGATCAGCCGATACCTAGTGAAAACAACGTATTAACGCTGAAGATAGAGCAATAGGTCTAAGCTCGGTGCGGTCATAGTCGGCGCAGTCAACGTCTATGGTAGGCTGAGTGTCTACTCCATCCTCTGGACCATTCCTGTGTAGATGCATACGGGAATGCGCCGACAAGCCAGCACTCGATTCACACATCTGGCCACATTCTGAACACACGTATTCCGTTCGTCTATTCTGTGTACTCGTAGATGTCTACACGGAGGTGCTGGAGGTAATTTCGTTGTCTTGACCGATTTTAACCAGTTCTTTGGAACCAGGTAGAGTGGTTGACCCTAACTGGAGTTGCTGAAAGCTTAGCTAATCAAGGTCTACACTTAGACCGCCCAGCCGGTATCACAAAGAGGTGGTTCCGCACGCCGACTACTGACGCTGTCTGCTGTTGAGTTGTGGATACAACTTTCAGTAGACTCCGACAGAACAATAGAAAGTTGGGCTTTGTTCAGGGATAAAAACTGACCTGACCTCGGAACACCCCAAGTGGCCAAATTGAAAGCGTCAGTTTCAAGTTTAGTGCATGATCCCATTGTATGCAATGCCAAAGGACTCCATCTCTGACAAACTTTTTCAGGTCCTTTTCGTGGACATTCCAAAGACAACGACGTAGCCGCATTTATTTAGGACGTACTCAAATTAAATCAAAAGGAATTCTTTGACCTTCTGAAGCAGACCAATCCCATAACTTTCTAAGACTACTTCTACACCAAATGACCACCGATTCACTTACAGTTGCTTCTATCGCAACTATACCCCGATTTTATAATTCAGCTAACGTACGTATCATTGTAACGTGAGTAACCAACGCAAACATATTTAACACCTCGCGCAATAATCGCTTGGGAGAAAAAGCGTAAGTATTTGAACGAATTATTAGTACCTGAAGACGGCTTGTCTTTTTAACTTCCACTATTGACTAGTAACGTGCGCTTTAAAAAGATTTCACAAAACGCTCACATCATTTCGGTAGAATGAATTTCGAAGATTTGACGGCTGGTGACCACTGATAGTACCTCACACAGATGATGAACGTCCCACATGTTGTAAGTAATTTCTGCTTACAGCAATTGTTATAGACGATTCTATCTAATCAGACTTAGAGTGAGCTGTGTTTACTGCAGATATTTTCTCGACGTACTACTCAAGTGTACCTGCCATAACGCCAAACATCTAGGGTTTTAACGTTATGTCGTTTCCATCCAAGCTGGGTCACATTCGTTCAGTTTTAACTGCACAGTGCAGTCGTTCTAAAGATCGTTTTATCTAAACGTCCTAACATAATCCATGGGACAATTGATATGCAATTGCATGGGATGTTACTGAATGCTATTGAAAGATGTTTCTATTCGTCCACCAGTTAGCATACAGTTAAGGTGGTAAATTTTAAAAAATATCAAACCACTAAACTAGGCAGTACCGGATGTAGTTACATAAGGCAAACTGTTATCTTCATACAAGTAAATTCAACCTGAAGGGTAGAGCCAATGGGGTTTATAGAGGTAATCAATTACCGTACAAACGTAAACCAAGAAAACCCCATGGGTAAAATTTATTTAGTCTCTTCAGTAACTAAAAGTGATGTCTTGTGTGAGAAAACCATTGTGAGGGAACGATTTTGGAATGGCTCCAAGGAAGTATAACGAGAGCGTAAAGTGAAGAAGTTTCAGGAAAGATGATAAACTGTAACGAACTACTCAAAAGCATACAAGCAATTATTTATAACTGCTGGCTTCTTCAGAGATTCATTTGCAAATTCGGAAATATACCGATCTGAAACCACAAACCGACATTACGAATAACAAAGATCACCGTAGGAATGAAGAACCATATGATTCAGATCTGAATTTCGATTCGATTGGAGTGTAAAAAACCCATAAAATTACTTTCGGATATTGCACTAATTAGGACCAAGGTCGCATCTAGTTTGACAGCATCGACAAACTAACGTCATAGCACAATGGTTTGCCTTAGATAGTTCGCACATTACTCCACAGTCAAACAAATTGGCATGTGGCCCGCAATGAATCATTGTCAGTTTTATCTAATCAAATGTCAAGAAGGCTAAACAACAATCTAGTGAAACGTGATGCAGCATGTTGGTGTGCGCAAGACAAACTGTAGTACGCTATGTTTATCAGAGGATGAAGTATTCAACCTAGTTTTCCTACATATTATCCCACCTGTCCTGCCAACCAACTGAGCTCTAGTTATCAGTTTTTCCCGTCTACCGTATATCAGATTAGTTTTGATTCGAGGACTAGTCTGAACGACATAACAGCTGTGATTTGTGAAATATATTCAAAAGACCTCAAATATTACTGATATTCCCAATTTGACCATCACTCATATTTGATCTCAGCCTTTGCATCCAGATAGACTTCCCAGTCAGCTTCTTTTGAAAAGAAGCACTAGGCTCGAGTTTCGCTTTCATTAGAGCTCGTCAATAGTGCGTATTCTTGCTCCCACCAAATCCCCGACTACTCATCAGTAATCTAAAATGTCGCCTTGCAGATTTGATGAGATTAGTGATCTTGACCTGTCTTGGAAGTCCTAATCGCGGGGTTATCGACTGGAGTTAACAGGACAGTTACTGTGTATCCTCTCGAGACGATCGAGCAACCTGATTATTGCTTACAAGCGAGAGTGGTTAAGCGTTCAGATTTTATAATTTGGTCGTGCCTAATGTGAGGTCAATGGCGCAGTGTTTAACACGGTTGCCTCATGATTGGGATGTCCGGAGTTCAAATCCCGGCAATGGCAAGGATATGCACTGCTGACGAGCTCTAATGAAAGCGAAACCCGGGTCTAGTGCTTCTTTTCGAAAGAGGCTGGCTGGAAAGTCTATCTGAATGCGAACGCTGCGATCAAATGTGAGTGATGGTCAACTTGAAAATAAATCAAATCCCCGACTACCCATCAGTTACTGATATTGATAAGTGTAGAAAAGTAGCTGTTGTTGTATTTCAGAACAAACTGAGTTTTATGCGACATTTCACGAGTATGGACTCTGAACCAAATAGCTGCAAAGGTAACCAGGATGGTAACGTGTGTAATTTAGAATGCCCGAGATTCGTTCTCAGTCTTTAGAATTATCACAGATAAATTAAGCCATAGAACGTATCACATTCTAGTTCCTTCCATCTTCACTGCTACCCAATAATTGCCCGTGACCGTTGTCAGTACCATAAGGTTCGAAGGCACATATTTAGTCTTGTTCCATTTAACTTGATGAGAATAGCGGTGAGCAATACCTTTCTGAAAGTGGAAATTTTAGCACGAAAGTCCCAAAAAGAGCATCGTACATTTTATCTGTGCTCTTCACCAGCTATCGAAATAAAATTTTTGTGTGACAAAAAATGTTAACTACACAATTGTCATTGAAAAGTAACTGCAACTAACCAACGAGTACAGACTCAGTTGGCATACAGCCGGTTCGTCAAAAAGCTTAAATACCCTCCTTTTTAGTGTGATGCCTCCATGCATAACCTATAGTGAAACAAGCTGTCTACTTTCTTTCACGAAATAAACAACTACACTGACGGATTACATCAAAACCCCTCGATTTTTGTCAGATTTGCACGATAGAATTGACCAGCTTTTTTCGTGATAAAAATTTCAGTTCTCCGCCTCAATAAATGCTCGCCATGTACACTGGGCCAAACAAGAAGATTATTATTGAAACCTACCACGCCCCAGCATAAACCACATCGTTCTGTTTGTTCTCGTCAGTAACCAAACACTATTCCAAAAGTACCTTTTGAAACCATATCTGGTGCACTAAACATCTGAGCTGTTACTATTGTCATCCATGTAGCTAGCTATACTTATCCGTCTAGTGTATTTATGGATAACTCAAAGTCGACTTAAAACCAACGGGGAAAATACGCCAAGCCACATTTTATTTACTAATGGATACCTTAGGAAGGACTCCTCTAAAATTAAGATCAGTTTGTTCAATCCTGTTTTGTTTACTACTGATGCATTCCCAGAATTACGACATCTAGTGAGTGGTGACTTGGTCTCGAATGCTCCCACAGCGAATGTGCCACTAATGTGAAAAGGCTGACATTTGTGCGGATATCATCGAATAACTGGCGTTCAGAATTTTGTCTGTTTGCATGCTAGCATCGGCCAGGAAATCGAACTACTGAATGTTCTAATCAAAATGGCTATCCCAATTTGGGGTATCATGCGTCAACCATGTACATCAAAGAAGCACTAAAGTCCTGTTGTTTTGTTGTAGTATGATGTCGATTACAACGCAACAAGAAACAACCAAAATGGGAGAAACAGTCGTCCAACAAGAATTGTTGACTGTCTGTCTTTGAACAGACACAATCATTGTCACAAATTATGAGCTTGATTGATTTTTTGTGGTGACATTTTTTCCGTCTGAACAACGTTGAAAGCAACCATAACTTTCCAGCCCAGGATAGGCCCCGTGCAGAAATTACACCTGTTGAGCTACAGTGAGACGAAACCACGATCGGGAACAGTGATTACGTAACTGATCTCCATGTACCAATTTTTCTAGTCCTAGTAATTAGTTCCATATCCGTTATGTTGTAACTTGAACGAACGCAGAAAAGTCTTTTCGTGAATCTTACATTTCTCCTGAATTCAATAAGTATTTTGAAATGAATTGAACAAGTTCTAAAGGGTGGATTCACACGTTCAAGACAACGTCTAATTCTGGACAGCACACACAAACAGTCTAAGCTCCGTTTATATACTCAGGTGTGTAAACCGTTCAAAAGTTTATGCTAACATCGAGGCGAGTTCATCCTGAGAGAATGATCGCCAATATGCGCGGTTAAGAGGTTTACTGGCAGCCTGCCTGCTGATAAGCTATCTGAGTGTTGTCGTGACACGCCGATTTTTGCCTCAGTGAAGTGGGATGACTATCCCAAGACTAAACGAAAATGAGATAACACTTGATGGAATGGTTATGTATGTTGGCGTCGGCACTGTGCATGCAGTCAAAATTTCTAAAACAAAAGAAAGCATGCAAATGTGAACTTCCTTAATCTCAAACTTGTGAGATATGTACATGAAGTCAATTATATAAACCCCTGATTTTGGTCATTCTCATTAGCCTTGAAGGTTTACATGAACTGTAGGCAGTTTATGCGTGTTTCACGAATTGAGAAGGATCAGACTTCAGCGAAAAGAGGTGGTGATGCCAATTTTTGCGTGTCTTTGAAGAATCACTGAAGGGCTTCTGTGGGACTAACAAGGGAGTATATTCTCTGTTTTTTGAAGCTTATTGAAACCTGTCTGTCACCGGCGTTTGCTGTAGTATACCATCATGAAAAGGTGGGTGGTGCACGTGAGGTCACGTACTATTGTTGAATTTTCGTGCTTCATGAGCGTTACGAAACAAGTTCAGTTCGTTTAAACAACCTTGGCCTCATTATGAGAAACGTCCAGTCGGTTAGAATAAGTCAACGCGCTGTGATTTATGAAGCAACAGAATTTACTCAGAAGGCTGAATGCACCAGGATCCGGTACTAGGACTCTCATACCAGAGGATGACCTATGCAGGCGGGAATTCCGTTACAGTGAAACGAGATTGGTCAGGAATCCCAAACTGGGCAAAAGAATGATACAAACTTGACATACTTTTGGACGCGAAACGGTTACGTGAAGAAACACTCCTGGCCACATAAAATACTCAACAACAAGCAGAGGTTTCTGAGAAATCGGCGATGCAAAACGGTCAGTGTGACTCTCTGCTCATGATTCCACCGTCATTAGCCAAACGTACAAAAGTGCAAACTGTCAGTAAACAGAACAAATCTTCGTTTATGTGCCATCTTGTGAAATATCTTTATTAAATTCACCCATGTTAGACCCCGTTTCCCCGACTTAATACGGACTCGTCCCGCTTTGTTTATCATGCCGCGCACATGAATAAGACTTTTTGATGAAGGCATTTGTGTTGTTCTTCTAGCCGTATGTGAAGTTTTACCAGTTTATGCACTGTAGGACTATGGAAGAATAATTGGACTTGATTCTCACTAGGAAACAGTTCATCGTTTAAAACTGCCTACTCAGAATTTGTTATGAGCCGATTCACGTTTACTTATTATTGTTTAAGCAATTCCACGGTTATTTTCCAGTTACCAGAGGAGTCACTCAATTCGACTTGCCGATCTCTAGGATTACTTGATCACGTTAAAAAGAATAAGATTTGATGTTGCAGTGCTGTGTGTCAAAAAGTTACCTGTAAGCTAAAGAGAAGCATGTAGATCAACAAACATTTGCCTCATTCTTTCCAGCGTTCATTGCATAGTACCAGAAGCGAAGATGAAATATGAAGGTGATCCTAACATGTATCTCCAATAGTCATAATAGTGCTTTATGAGTAAACGAGTACGCAAAATTATTTGTGGAGGAGATCTCTTTCCCAGAACCAGATGATAGTTTGACAATAAATGTCGACATGCTAGACCGAGTCTATTTTAACCATGCCACATAGTAGCATTACACAGAATTTTGAGTAAGCAAATGAAGCTTTCTACTGAAAGCTTGGTATACTGATTGGATGTGAGATCGATAACTCATTAACTGGTTTTGTTTTTGTCGCAAATTTATTGTACTCGGCTAACAAGGGCAACTTAAAGCGGGCCATATAAAATAAGATCCAAGCAAATATATACACAAGACTGAATGCAACTACACTTTAATATCTCGGAAAACTTGTATACGAATTCACTGTTCGTTAAATGTTCGGATGACAAAATTCCATGACGACTGGTGACTGATATGATAAACCTTGGAAGTTTCACTACTCGCCGTGGAAAAACGTTGGGTTCAGCCCACATTTATAACAACGAATGAAGCCTTCGCACTAAAAACGTATAGTGCCAGTGTTTCAAGTCAACAAACGACCCGGATTCGTCGTCCTTCTGAAACTTCAATCTAATTCGTTTGCCACTTCTCATTAATTACCACCTTCTATACATCTCCCGGGTCGACTGCAATGAAATTAGGCCGATCGGTTTTGTAGTCTGGATCTGACAAAGCTTCTTGGCACAGATTAGGAGGCACGTGGTGCGATGATAACCTGGTCCACGCCGCATCCACTTCTCAGACAAGTTGTCAGCAGTTAAGTGGAACGTAAGAATTCAAGACTGTTCACGTAGCTGACATACAAATATTACTACACGATTTAGAGCAGTTGAGTTAAAACAATGGTGTCCAGCAATTTCCAAAGTGGCCCGTATGTCAATTAAGCCACATCACGGTAACAGATGCGCACGCATGATCAGCCTAGCAATCATTTTTATACGACTCTCAAGACTGCAGCTTTATCTGTCGCCTTAGCTTTGTGATTTAGAGTAACAGTTACATCACTGTGGATTGAGGAATAAGCGAGCAAAATTGTGTGGACACAAGTCTTATTCCCAAAGTAAGATTGTTCTATTCAACTACGTAACACCACTATATACTATACTACACTATTTCATGTTAGTGGAGGTTTGTTATGCAGCTGAAAAGGTAAGCATAAAAACGACCGATTAGTTTTGTTGTTTGGCTGCCTTATCCGTGTTATTGTTCGATTTTGTCATTTAAGATGTATGGAGGATAGGTGAACTTCAGGCCATTTGCTCCACTCATCAGTTAAATTTTCCTAGAATTCATTTCGATTGGATTCTGCGGAAATTCGTTCCACCGTACGAAGTGTTATCTAAAGTATATACTGCGCTTCACATCAGTTAGAAACATTCCAGTCCATCACGGCACATAAAACAGATGCGTTTGTTTACTTTCTAATCTACCATATCTCATTAAAAATTGACCTGTCTCATCCTTAGCTGTCAAAATACTCACTATGGTACTTTAATAACTGGCTCTGAAATAAGAGTTGCAGGACAGTATGGATAAATTTACTAGTATTGTCAACTAGAAAGCAAAATTAATCGCAAGAATGTTTGGTTAGGGGTGCACATGATTAGCGAGTGTGTTCGTTAGGGTGTGTGCTGGAATGAAGCCGCTTGCATTCGTTTTTATGGCGAACGTTTTGCTGCAAACTCAAGTAAATAGTATTGTACGAGGGATATTTGATTTCTTTGGGGAGTGCCAACAAACACAAGGCTTTCGGACGTTTGGGTGGTCGCGAGTGATTGTGACATTGTAATCATAATCATCCTTTGTCCTTCGGTGCAAGCATGCAAACAAAAATGACAGTCTGGGCATTTCTGTCATATCAGCAGTAACGACAACAATCTGACAAAAGTATACTATTAGAATGCATTTACCTAACTGCTATTTTTGAAACAGGTAAATTTGTAGAACGATCAGGTTATACGTTTTACCGCCTAATGAACTCACAACTGGCCGATTATTGTCCAGGACACAGGCGACGGTTTTCCCATGAATGAAAATGTTATTTCCGCAATATTATCACCAATGAAAAAACACCGATTCGGAGTTGTGGCGGATTATCCGACTGAGAAAGATTAATGAACCAAGTGCCTGACTATTTGTTTGGACTACGGCTGTTTCAGTTTTGGCTAGATTAGCGCACTGTATCACTTTTAGTGCTTACAGGACGCATGGTAAACGATGCCGGATAACCGCAAAAGATGGGCTGGGTACAAACCACTTAGTTGTGAACGTCGATTTATTCAGTACCCATATTATCCATGATAGATATGTCACCGTCTGGTGTGAATATTCTGAAAGCGCAGGTATGTCACTGTCTTAGTTTCTAAACTGAAATCACACAATACGAGGACGACGTTTAAGGCGCTCTGTTAAAATACACAAATTCACACAAGACAGTAACCGAAGTGAGTTACTGAGTCAGTAAACCAATAAAAAGTTATAACGGTGGACTAAGAGTAAACTGAGTAAACTGCCACCGTATGTCATCAGAGTACACGGACTTATAAGATATTATTGCTCACAACATTCTACCCCACTTGTCTGAAAATGACTTTCTTGAAGTGATCAGTCCTTCATCGAGTTCATTCATCTCCACATGCAGTAGAGCACACCAGATCGATGGTGTTCAAAACCTGCGACAGGGTTTTGATATTGTGAATCGTAAATAAAAAACAAATCAGTTTTGCCGGTAGGGCAAAAGAAATCAACGGACGACCAATTACGTAAGGGTGGGTAAGAGAGAAAATACTCGGTAAACGGACGGATTTTAGACTACTAATAGCAATTTTCCGATGTATCCTGTACCGTATTGTGCAACGGAACCTTTATAAAGGAGAAAAGCTCTGCTAGTGAAGAATGTGTTAAGATCTCTCTCATCTGATTTGAATTATCGTAAAGGCTAATCACCTCTGAGAGGACCGAAATTGGTAATTTCGGTATATATTCAGGCAAGAGCCTTAAAGCGTTTGAAGCTAACTGAAAAAGTCATACATTTCTCGATGGCTTAAGCAAACTGTAGAATGTGCTAACCACGAATTCTGCTTAGAATATTTTCCAATAACAATGGTATTCAAAGTCTATATCCCTGTGGTAGCATGGTTTACGGTGAGAACGAAATAAGTTGACGTCAATTAGACCCCACTGTTCTACTTAACTAATCAGCACATGAGAAGCCTCTCAAGTGGTTTCAACCGTGTCAACAGTAGATTCATTCCCATGTGTTCTTTCAGTAGAGCTGACAAAATCACTAATTTGGGAACAGAATTTCTGCGAAAGTTCCGCAAGCTGGTTTTGATCATTGGATATCTTGAAGTTATTTTCAAAAGTCAGTAACCATGACAATTTCACTATTCAAACAGATTTTCAGTCTAGTCAACTTTGAAATGTATTCGTTGATGTTGGTTTTGATCCTTTTATGGTCATCCTATGATGTGCACTGTTGCTAACATTTAGACCAGAAGTTCTATCTCTGTGGTTGTATGTCCACCTTGTTTCCACTCTTCATATTAGGTTAATCGAACTAAACGAACAGCAGGTTGTAGCCGGCTTGTTTCGTTAAATTTAACCAGCAACTCTCTGGCTTGTCACTACCTGCTACTAACATAAACTACCAGTTTTGTTAAGCTTGTTGCTGGGCATTAATAATAGCGATATGCATTGGGGCATATCGATTTATACCAACAAAGCACCTCATACAGTCGAATGGATGGCTTATTTCGACAAAGGAACTTTGAATGAACTGAAGTAAAACGCAATTCTTCCTAAATGTTTTACACTTGTTGTTGCTTGTTTTATGCCCAGTGAACCGCTGGTCAGTCAGCTCAATTTACATAACTGACGACGGTAGAACTTCTTCTAAGAGATTTGACAAAACATGTACTGCTGTTTGGCTGTACCTACACAATTCGTAACGAAGCCACCAGCTATTTCGTATATTAATAGGGATTGACCGATAAGCGATAAAATTTACGGAGTGCAAAGTGTTGTCGATAGGTAAATCTAATTTAGGGTCATGTGAATATTAAAGATCAACAATTTCTCCAAATTTATATTAATTTCTTTATCAACATAGTTGGTATGCTTAAAAAATTGATGATACACCATTAGAGATGCAGCGAAATTCACTCGAGCATAAGTCACGTTATTCCGGTTTCTTCTGTACACCATACTTGTGAATGACCAACAGTAAAGAGCGAATGTCGGCTACGTTTCATGTTCTACTTTTCATGATTTTAATCAAGCCTTGTAATTATTACACAAATATACGTTGATGTAGGTGTGAAAATATTTCACTTGTGCCATCCACTCTTTATCGAAACGCCGTAAATAAGGAAATGTCACTTAAGTTTTGGAATTATAAAACGGGATTATTGGTACAGTGATCATACAGGACAACGTTCAAAAGTGACTTATTTCTTAGGATAACCAGTTTATATTAGGAGGTCAAGATCCTACGGATTCTAGTCCCCAGATGTAACTATGGCTGTTAGTTATGGTTTTGATTCGACTGGAATGTCACCAAGAGAGACCACAACGTTTACCAGAGCAATATCATCCTCAAATTCTGCGATGGCGTTTACTGGTCCAAGCTGCCGATGAAATCACCTTGTCGGTTCAATAAGAATGCCTGCTATTAGGTGACCTAGTGTGGTGAGCAATCCCTGACGGACAAATGTTTTGCAAAATTATTCGACTGCCCATCCAGTTTCAAGGAGAATTTTGTGCCTAAAACAAATGTGCTTGGTCTTACCAACCAGCTTGATACTATATTACAACCAACGGATAAATTAGAGAAAATGAATTTATTTTCAACCAAATGATGGAAGCGAGGTATGAAACGCAACGCCAATCGCGACATCATTAAGAATGATGCAGGCATCACGATAAAGTTCCTAACCATTGTCTTGTGCACGGTTGATGCTGTGTGGATGCATGGCCTGAACGTAATGTGATCTTAAAGAGAAACACAACCCGAAGGTAAATAACTGCTCTTCAGTTCCGGTAGTACTCAGAGAGCGAAATTAGTTGTGCTCAAATGACGCGACTAGTCAGATTGGTTTCGGAGTCGATATCCCCTCACTACAACTATACCCTAACTTACATATACGACACATAAATCTAAGCACGAAGCGAACTGCTTGGTCGTCTCAGTTATACATAATTCTCTGAAATGTGACTTGCAATAGTTTTGAATGAGTGGGGTCACGTGAAGTTGGTGTAAACTTTACAGTGCAAACAATAGGTTCACTATGATCATACCTGGTGATATTTTGAAACTATGCAATAAAGGGTGCTTGGAGGCTCACATGTGATTATATGTTAGTGCCTGGTGGGCGGTCCATGAAGCTGAGGACACACTGAGCTGAGCCACGCACACGTGCTAACCGAAATCGACATTCTTACCAGGCCATTTGTTGAATGCTGGCCAACATGCACAGAAGCAAATTTGCAACACATCACTTCTTCCTGAGGAGGTGGCTTTCAAAATTTCAGCAAATTTAGAAAAGAGGACAAAACTTGAAAATTTTCAGATGTGTTCTCACGTAATATTTTATACTCACCACATAGGTGTTGTGCTATTGCCGTGCTCAGCAGAGATAATCGCCGACCAGGAAAGCTGAACCATTCAAGTAAGCAAATTTGAAGAGTAATAGGTGAGGTCAAATGTTTGTGCTCTACAGTGTCCTCGCCATGGATAAAAACAATAATTACTGACGGCAATGGTTAACTGGTATAAAACCATCAAATTAACCTCAGTTTGGAGTTGACGAGTTGATACCGTAAAAGAGCATTTGGATGTGGAAAGTTCTAGCCGATTTTGAGCATCAAAGCGGTCGCCGAGCATTGAACAAAATTGCAGTCATCGATGATGAGTTATCTTCCATTACTCAGACCAGTCGGTTGAGAGAAAGATGAGACAATATTTTTTTGCTGCTAGTTCTCCATTTTGAAAAGGACCTTAAGTTTTGATTTTTGAAGTGTTTGTACTCATTACTACCCACTGTTTTAAACACATGGTGTTGGGGAATAAAGTGAAATCAATCTCAATAAAGCAGTGGGAATAGGTATACCTCTCGTTTGTCACCCGTACTTACTGAGTGTGAACAGCAGAATACCTTTTACAGTGGCGAGCAATCTGGAAGATGAAGTGTAGAATAATTCGGTTTGAACAAATTTGCATGCAAAGACCGCTGTCTGCTGATCTACATTATTTCAACAGAACATAAACAGCCCTGGAGCTGATTTGGCAATACAAATGTAAAGGGAGAAAGATTGTGAACGGTAAACAAGGCGTAAACTAACGGAATCTTACCTGAATACCATGAAATCAGATGAATGAACGTTCCGGGATAAGCAAGTGCGATGGGTTACAAAAGAAAACTTCAACGAACATGTGGGTATTTGCGAGCAGTAAATAGCAGCGTAATATAACTTAAACATTTTTACGCTAGATTGCTCTCTCCACGCTCAAGAGGTTTTTGAACAAAGCGAGGTGGTCATCGAAATGTGTTCATTAGGATTACAATATATATATATCTAACTAAGTACGTGTGTTCCAAGGAAATGTCTGGCCTGGTGTATCAGTTGCGTGCACATCGTTGTTCTGGTATACTTGTTCTATATGTTCTAATATTAAAACGGAAAGTGACGGATTATTGTTACAACGTGGCATAACTGTTTGACGGTTTGGATTTCAGATTAGTTATTCTCAGCAAGTTCGATATGAGGCAAAATCTACTTGACAACTTCTGTCCTTTCATATTTTGTGCAGCAAGAAGCTGGTGGTCATTAAACTAATTTGTGTTGAAAAATATAAACAAAGATTTTGAATCCACAGCAGAATATTTCTTCTAGAGCAAATAAGTTTGCAGTACTTTCAATTTTGTGCTGGTTTCCGAGTTGTTTAGTCATTTTGTGCCACAGCCAATTTGAGGAAGAGTGGCATAGGCTGTTTATAGTAAGTAGCCATCAAACGTCTTCCGACTGAACCAATACCTTTGAACGTATCTCTTTATGTATCAATACTGTTAACTAGTTGCTTGTAAGTGTCTAAAATCTGAGCCATGGAACATACCATCTTGATATACAACAAAATCATACCAAAATCTAAATCTTGGTTGTTTTGTAAACAAAAGACACAGGCAGAGAGTTTTGAGAGTAAAGCCTGAAGTTTCTGCTAAAGTTATTTGTGGAAAAGAAAAAACACATTCAAGATAGGAATAGAGGTTAAAGATTTATATGTACCTGGAAATCTCATAGTCGTCTGGTGTTAATGTACAATGTACATAAACTTATTGTGAACAGTAGTTTTGTTGTATAGTAGGCATCTTCGTTGGAGAATAGTACACTACTCACAATTTGGTAACACGTATGAGACGTAAATCGCAAGTGTCAACGCCAGGAAGATGATGGACCAGAAGTGACTATGGAAATGGTGTGTACGTGCTGTGGGGGACGTGCCACCAGGAAGAACGGCAATGTATTGCTGCCAAATGTACGTAAGCTAGAAATTTGAAACTGAGACGTGAAATTGCGATCACTACAAATCTATTCACAGTCATCCTTATGCTCTTTCCGAACGGATGTACTCCAAACGGTTACCGTTTAACAGAGATGTGCATAATTTCACCAAAATACAGGTGAGTTAGAACCCATTCGATCCGGCAGGATGAAAGCTATTATAAGTCGGATTTCAACAACCTGGCTCCTGTGCCAGTATTATAAACCAAAAATAAATGACGGTTTATAGATAATATATATACAAAACGACAGTCACCAGAGAATATGCACCAAATATGGTTGGACGGTAGTTAAAGTTTTAACGCCGTTAGCGGCCGGAGAGCAGCACGATGTTGCTAGGAGCTTGTTATACAGTGTGTTCCAATCGCCTCTGGTGGTTTACAGCAGTTCTGGAATTGAAATTACATTTATAACGGAACATGGGCACCTTGTGCTACAACAGAGAAAAGTCAAAGTGCCTTGTGCCTGAATTGTTTGCGCGGACCCAAAGATCATTAAATGGAAATCAGACTTAAATGTACACATATCTAAATATCGCACTAGACAAATTCAGTACTCCGTTCAGCTTTTGTGAACGCTCATTATCGTGCAGGACTACAACGGACAATCTGGTGTGGTCTACTGATTCCTTGTCTCGGGTTTGACCAACGGTTTGTGGAAGACATGCAGACAGTCGCACACATGCGTGCACTTACATAAATTAACGATGCGTCTAGCCAATCAAAACTGTGGCGCCACAGCGCAGATACAGATCACAAGGTCAACATAGATCATGAGGTAGTGGTCGCGCAAGCGAAAACGAACGGCTTGTACTCGAGGATCCGCAGCAGAATTCGTTCAGTCTACGCAGGTATAGACGGCCGCTACGTCAGCATTGTTGACGCTGAAACGAAAGTTGAGCGATGGCAGACCGACAGACGAACACAGTGAGCAGCAGAACAACCTCACCCAGGGACATTCGAGTTTTGATAATGGATCCTACTGTGGATTTGAAACTACACAACGTATCGACCACCAAACATGTACCTATTTTGAACACTTTAAGTAATTATTTATGGCGTTTGTGTTTGGTTTTATTTAAAAGTCCAAGTTCAGTAGCCTGACGGTTGACACGCTCTTGGTTGGTGTGAGTAACGCGCGCCTAAGCACAGTATCCTCCCGCATTGGATGATAGAACTTTAGAAAACACCCCAGCTTGGCGACACCGTATGCTTCTCTGGTTTTTGAAGTCCGTAGATGCGTTAAAGTGAACCACACTTGTGTTTAATGTTCAACGACACGTCCCCAGAACTGCAAGCCAAGGGTAAAAGAAACTCGACAAAACCGGTCTCAGCTACTGTCCCTACCGGTTACGCTCAAGAAAGTGAATACATATTTCATATGGGGTTTCTGATGTCTCCGGTTTAAAGTTATTTCCAACTACTCTGTTGCGTCTGCACACGGTCGAAGTCATTTGTAAGGTTTCGGTGTAAAAGTTGAGTGCGACAAATAGGAACGATATTGTACATTGAAATGTGTTTCTTTCTACATTAGAACAGTTATGTTTTTAGGGGTCCTACAGCACAGATTGCCAGTGGGATAACAGTTTGCCTTACAACACCAAATTTTCTCATTCACTTGCTGTTTTATTCCGGGATTCAACTAAACTTGAAACCAGTGGTGATATGCTAGATCGTGAGCTTGCAGCATGAAAATTTTGGGTGGGGGTAGCTTACTGGGTACAGTTGCTCAGAGAACTTGCAATATTTAAGATCCAGTCAATATCATTTTAGGAACTGTGTTCGACATCACGAACTTAAGTTACATTGATCAGTGAAAGGTTGATATGTACTTCGGTCAGTGGTGCCACAGTTTATATGCTCAAAAGATGTAAAACCTTGAAGGAAGTTGATTGCCTACCGTTGATAGTCCTAGAATGCTAAATATGGAATAATTTCGCACAACTGTTGGAACGATTTCCCTCCTGAGAATAACGTGAATTGGATAAAGTTTGAATGGATTCTCCAAAGCATGCTAATAAATAACTTGTTAAAATTGTTGAGCAATAAATTCTCATTGTTTGATTTCTGTTCAATAAACAATAAACCGCAAATATTCAACGGAAACCTAATATTGTTGGAACCTGAATAAAACTTAATTTCTTACTGATGGAGTACATGATTATCATTTGTAATGGAACGAACAAGCCAGTGCAAACTGGTGGAAATCGACAGTAAGCATTTAACTCGAAAACCGACTAGTTCTGCTAGCGCTAAATGTGGCGATTACTTTGTCTGTTTTGAATTACTGGATTCAGTGAAATTTGTAAGGGCCGTTCGCTTTTTGTTGGGGTTTCATAAAGTAGAGTGAGGTAGGTGAGATGCTGACTTATTTTGAGTATGTCAGCGACATTTATTCACTTATTGTTTCTTCACAATGCATGTAGACGGTTGCTGTTTTTGGTAAAAATCGGTAAAGGGAATTTTTGGACGCTTACAAGTTCCACGGCTCATGGAACGGCCCCCTTGGTCAACGGTCCAGATGTCGATGCAATACTTACTGCATCAGGCACGTTTAATTACAGCGGAAATGCATGTGCCCAATGCTAATCACATTCACTTAAGGATTCGCTTGCTTTTTCGCTTACGGATGCTCTCATAAATTTGCATACACTGACTATTGATGGAATGTTAACTATATCTTATATACGTGTGTTACACCACAATTTTTCGTTTTAAAGCAAGAAATTCTCACTAAACGGTTCAAGTTCAAGTTGTTTAGCTAGCATCGCGCGATTTGAATGTCTGTGCTACTGATTTGTGTTTCGCTGCCTGGTAAGGGTTTTTCGCTTACGGATTGCTCTTGGTGATAAGTTGTGTACATATAGTTACTAGGAATTACCTGCAAACAGAGCCTGTTTGACTTTAGCCAACGTTTTTTTTATCTTATTGTACTCAAATCAGGTAGTCAACGTGTCATTCATAGATAACATCAGTAAGCTTGTACTGATAGATGGGTTTATGTGAAATGCAATCTGCTAGTTGAAAGTTGAGAAGGCTTTCAGTCTGAACTGAGTCTGATTTTCATTGATTTCTGCAGGTAGGTCACTCTAACCTTATAGGACTAGTCAAACCGCCTACACCAAATCAGATGAAGCGTCTGTCCTGTGGTACACTGTTCATCGTAGCTGCTGGCCTTTTGAGGATTTCAAAGGAGAGCCAGACGAAGACCCGTAAACAAAGTGTAACAGATTCCCCGTTTTTCTGGGCCTTGTCTTGAGGCGTCTTTCGTCAGTCTACTCGAATGTGACAATGTGCCTCACTGTCAGGAACATTCGGGTCTGTTCAATTGCGCGAACAACCATTTTTGCTACCGTTTTTGAGGAAATCAGTTGAAGTCAATGCAATCAGTGGGACAGCTCCGATCTGGAAACATCAGCACGTACTTTGGTTGACAGAGGTGAATTATGTATCAGTTAGTCCTTCCTTCAATTCACTAATCGTTGTGTACTTCTTAGTTTGAACTCAACACTGGATTGTCTACCTGGTGAATTTTGAAGCTGATTCTATTTAGATTGATATAAGTGTAAAAGTATGTGCAAATGATTATGCGGGAAGGTGTCCAAAGGCATATACTTGACTGATACTGTGAAAGTTGATCCTGATGGGCTACGGTCGATCCGACCCACTCATTCAATCGTTTATATCGACGTGCACAATTGTTTATAGAAGTTGGTTTTCCCCCAAGCTTGGCATTTATTTTGTAACTGTCTCATCACAAGCCGGTCCAAAGGTATCAGTGTATTAGTGATTATGTTTATAAGTTGGAGGTTAGAGTCTGATCGAGTTCGATGGATGTCTTCTCTAACATAAAAGAGTGAGTTTATCTTTGGATATGAGTTCTGGATGGCTACCTTCTGTTGCTTTTGAAATGCTAGCCAAAGATCGACTGGATAACGCTCACAGCTTTTAAGATAGAGACCTGGGATCAGATCAGGCACTCTGTGTCGCTGGTGAACTTAGATCTGCAGTCTGTTTAATCTTCATTCCTGTTTGGAGTCCGATATGAGTGGTTATACATCGTCCAGCTTTGACAATGGATCCCATCTGTTTATATCACTCCATTCAGATGCGTCGACATTTGAGCATGATTGTGTTTACACCACTGTGGTTCTCTGATATGCGTCGACCCATATATTTTGTACAATTTAGTATGTTTGTTCAGTGAATCTGTTGACGAATAAAAGGCTTCATAGAATTCTCTTGCTTGGTTATTGATTATCTGATCTCAGGTTTCTACGGCTTTCAGGCAGAAAGTTTCTAATTTAATCCTGGTGTAGAGAGATGTGAGAAAATTTGTTGTTCTTGATGAGCATTTCGTAGTCCTGTACTCGTGTAGTCAATTTTCTTCTGGTTTGGATAACGTAATATCATACGCAGTTATTACAACAGATTTTGTAGGTGGGGTTTATTTTACTGGCGGGTTCGAATTTTTCTCTTAGTTTTGATGAAAGTTTTCTTAGTGCCTCCGTTGATTTGTGCTCTGTCTTAGCTATCTATGATTGCAACTGTCTGAAGATGATTTCTAGCATTGCTTTGATTTAAGCTGAAACAATTCCTGTAGTTAATGGTTCTGCATAGGTTGAGTTTTGCCACCGTCTTACAAAAGTTCTTGGGCATCTGCTGCCCAAACGTTGTTGATTTGAGTAACGTTTTTATTCTCTTTGGAGCCCTGAGGTTCTGAAGTATTTTTCAACTTTTTCAAACAGGTTTCAAATGAAGTTTTTTTTCATGACAGACGGGGTGATTATTATGAAATCGGAGGAGTTAGTACGTTCGTGCTTCTTATTGGTTAACTGGTGTCTCAATGTTTCAGGAAGTTTGTAGCCAAGTAGTACTGTCATGAAAAAGTGCCAGTTGTTGTTTTTATCATGCTTGTTAAAGGTTATATCGTTGGATTTGGTGCCGAGTGATTCGAGGGTGCTTTTATTTACTGAATGTTCAAGTGTTACAAGCGTATTAATACCGTAACTTATCCACCGCTTTAGCTTGATCTTCGGGAATACGATGTTTTCTAGTCTGTGCCCCACACCTACGGTGATGAATTCCAGTAAGGTCAAAGTCATTCAAATCCCCTTGCGTTATTCGTAGAAGTGACTGCTAAATTTGAAGTATGTAGGTGCGCATAATTCAGCGAGGTTGCGTATGACTTTTGGCTTGAAGGAATCAGTTGTTTAGAGTTTCTCTTCCAGTGGTCTTTACAATATTTCATTGGTCAGGGTAAGATCGACGGAAGTTGAGAGCGCTATGGCCTCGAATAAAATAAATGCTTCATTCACCATTACCCTCAAGTTTTAATTTTGTAAAGGAATTGTTGGCTGGAATCCTGATAGAACGTTTTGACTTATCTATCAGTCTTCAGCCAAACTGTATTCCGTTACTCCTTATAGGACACTACTAAACGCAGTATAAAACCATATTTATGTATGTTGGCAGCCCATAAATCTGATAGGCGGTCGCTTCATCCGGCCACGTTTATCGGTGTCCCTGTTTGCTGATATTGTGTGTGGATTCTAGTTGCTTCGATACATTTCTGACTTTGTCATCTATTTCTGTAGTGAGATTGAATTTTCTAGGCTCTCAGAATTGGGGTTGATGAACATTTGGCTTCCCTGTCCATGTAGTCCGTTTAGCCCATGATGACCGCCGTCCGTCCTTAAACAGCAGGTATGATACCAGTGTCTTTTTGGAACATTCAATGTTTATTGGTTTTCTTTGGTAAGCTTCTTGGATCATCTTTTGCTAGCCATGACAAGGATAAAAAATTCTTGTCATTCTTGTTGCGCTTCTTCTGACCGCATCATGCTATTCATGTGCTCAGTTTCATACTGGGGTACTTTGATCGAAATAGTTAAGATACATATTGTTGAGCGAGCAAATGAATATGCTTTAGTTATTAAAACATTCTTTTGCAAAGTACCTAAACTCGTAGACTGGAGTTTACCGTCTCTAGTTAAAATATGCAGCCCTGTCTTGAAACCATTGGGAAAACATCTTATTAAAGTCCGCAAATTGTGAACACAGTTGGGTTTGTTCAACTAACACAGAGGGCTACGTCACACTCATTTCAAAGTTCCTCCCATCCTTCACATTGTTCTGTTCACCTGCTTTTCTATACTCTTCTTTCGCGAGGATTGACAAAGACGATTGCAGAATGGAGTTAACCAAAAACACTGCGGTAGTTTCATGATTCCATAAACACGAAGTGTGATGCATGCTTTAAGTGATCATCTAGCAGAATTATACAGTTACAATTGTAAACTGCAGTCCAAACTAGTGAATACACAGAACACGAAGGACAACGCTACTTTCAACTGTCAGTCATGTTTCAACCATAGAATACCTCTCTTAAACAGAGATGTCTCAAACCGTAACGTTTATAATGGTTTTTCAAGCAGTTGGCCCAAATGTTTCCTGGCAAAGTGGTTAGCAGCAGTGTATACTTTGTTAGTATTCACCGGCACCAACCATGCTAAAATGTTTAACTCGCTACCATGGACAACCGTCGAAGCAACCGACGAGATTTTCACTCATCAGACAAACAGACTTTTTTTTAAAATGGCCATTGGCATTATCCAAACCACAAGTGATAAGGAAATACTGTGCGCAGATGAATAAAATAACTTAAGGCGGTTCTGTTTTTTACAGCTAAAATGCATGACAGAAAATATATGTGTATATAGAACAACCATGTTATAGCAGAAATTAGACGCATCTGTAGGAAAGTCAATTTATACTCATTTTGTTTACGTGAGTTCCCGGTCATTTTCTGCATGGTCGCCGCCGAGCAGGATTATGTTTTAGATTGGCTTAGGCAGGTATTATCGGCAGTCGCAACATTTGTTGTGCAGATCAGAACGTATCAGCTGGTAGTAAAATGGGCATCTTTTATTTTGACCACAATTTTCCAAGTGATCACTTTTAATCTTGTTTGAACCCAGAGCTACCTAGAGTGATATCTTGTGAACACAAAAACAATTTTCACTTCAAAAAAATCACCCAAAGAAACGCCAACAAATGCGTGATGGTTATTGCTGCGCATTTTACGGTATTTTTGTTGATTAGCGACCGGGTTATATACCAATTTACCTCTAACTACGTATAAGAAGTTGTGCCGCTTACCGATTCTAGCGTTATGAGATGTATTCTATCATAAACCCCGATAATAAACAGAACTGATGCACTCGTGCATCCAGGAAATTGTAAGGTAAAGTTTCGCACTTGTTTTGACTACTAAGTTTAGATTACTTTGCCAATGTGTAAACATCCGGTGCAGTATGAACAGAATGTGAGGTGACTGGCTAAACGAGGACGATGATTATCCCACAAGTGAATGGAAATTAAATTTGAAATTCATACCAGCTAAGTGATTGAGTAAAAATTTACAATAGTTGATTTGAACCCACAAACCTTTTGGTGGGCCATGCTGAATCGTGATATCTGAAATTTAACAACGAGATGTCGAGCACCCGAAAAGATGAAAACGCCCCCGACGGAAACACTTCTATTCACGTCACTCCGATGTCACTAAATTAATAGATTAGCTGGCGCCTATTTTTGTGAAACAGAGAAAACTGATCAGGTTGCTGGAGTTCTTCACGACAAATATTCATCCACGAGAGAAAATAACACGAATTATCATGTTAACATTCGAATAAAGTTTAACGAATGTTGCTAATAGAATATCACGTTAGAAAGTACCGATTGTGTCAGGTATTCTGCTTGTGGTGAGCTGAAGTGATCACTAATTTCAAGAGGAACTGTCAGAAAAGAACTTCATCCCTGTCAACAATGTCTACTAAGAAATATGTTCTACTTTGTTGCACAAAGCTACAAAATGGTTCGTCGGGTAGAAGGTTGCCGCTTCCCGAAAACGATCGCATCAGCTCCCCAAGTAATTTAACCTCCTTTCTCACTACACTCATTCCTTTCAACTCAGTGGACTGAGGAGGATATTGGGAATGTGGTCACCCGTGATCGATTAGTGACAGTTTCCTCTTTATTATCCTTTATTGGTTTGATAAGTAACTTAACGAAAACAGTTTCTGCATAGAAAGTTAGACAGTTAAGTTACGTCGTCCTGACAGATGCTACTTTCTGGTAATACGACTGTTTATACTACAGCAGACATTATATATATATATATATAGAGGTAGATAGTGATCTCAAACTGAGCGCGCCATCTTTTCGTTGTGGCACGCGCATGGATGCTTGATAATAGGTACACAAACAAAAGTCAGACGAATCATAACTTTTTACACCACTAATTCTGTTCACTGTGAAGAAACCACGTTTGTAAAGTTTTTAGTAACTAGCCTGCTCAATAAGCAGCCGTAGATCGAGGGTTTGAAGTACTGCTACGAAGAGTCGGGCAAGTGTAGAGCAGCCATTGGCCCTCCCGATTGGAAAACAAAAACTTTCTGACAAATTGAATTGCAATGTTGTTGGTAGGCAATAACGACAATGCTATTAATTTGGTGAAACAGCAGTGTGATCATAATCCGGTACTTCTCCGCAAGAAATGTGTTAACGGACATTGTAGATCTTAACAGGACGGGCAGGAACTGTGTCATTCTGAGTATCTCGAGACACAGATTGCTCATACATGTAATTCTGCAAACGATTAATCGACAAAAGCTATTCAGTCTAAATGTCAGACGCTTTGATCCAAATCATCTATCATTAACTTCATCAATTCTGCACACGCTGTGTTGCATAATATGATGGTTTTTCCGCGTATTTGATATTTTCTTTGTTTGAATGCTCTTTATCGACCGACGAATAAAAAGTTGTACTATAATTGCGAAGGTAACAAACAGCATTTTTAACATTAAGTTTAACTCCCACATATTTCATAAAAAGCAGACGTGGTATTGTATATCTGAGGAAGTGTCTGGTTGTTACAGGGTTTATTACGGGTGTCATGTTCTATTCAATTCGATTTGTCTAATTGGATTGAAACATTTTCCAGGTGAATCGTCGGCTGCATGTTTACAACTGACGACAGCGTACGAAATCGGGTTCGTGTAAACGTTCCTGTATTGTGGTTAACTTACCAGAATGAATCAGACGAATTTGACAGTTCAGATAAAAACTCTCCATTTTGCCTGACAAATTAAGTCGACGTTAGGTTCTCTAGATTGACCTAGAAACATTTTAAAATTATTTTATTTTTTGCCTCGAAACTTACACGATAATCGTCTTTGATGTAAGCTTTGTCATCTGTGATCTTTTGTTATGGTCACTGTGCTTTACTAATTAAAACTGATTTGCGCTGTTCGATTGAAAACAGTTTTTAAACATAAATGTGTGACATTTTGTATTGTTTGTAGTTTGCTTTATTAATGTTGTTATCAACCGGGCATTTCCATGTTGAGATTATTTCGAAATTTAGCAAGTCTTAAACGAGCAGATTTGCTACTGTCTACATAAAACTGAAACTTGTGGGCACCAGCGTCTTCTAGCAACTTTTGGCGATAACTTTTCGGAAGCCAAAAAGAAACACTAATTACTTGCCACTAGATCTATAAACTAGCCGGTGTGTATCTGAGTCTTTTCTGAGAGGCTCCCTCCAGATGGCCCCTTGCTGACTAAAATGCCGGACACAAGGATCAGTACAGCTGCATTGAGTGTTTCGTTTCAAAACATCAGTATCAAATCGGTGTATTTTAACCTCATACTTCATTTTGGCTGACGTAATTTTGGGGACAGCTGTTCTAGGCTCCTTGAATGAGAACATGGTATGCTGACTGGTAAGTATACTTTGGGCTAGCTGTACATAGCAACCCGACAGCTGCAAATTTATGTTCAGAAACGTAGGCGTGATTTGCAACAATGTTATAATCAGTTTTTTGTGTTACTTTGTACGTAAATTCCCCTCTTGCCAAATCTACTCAAGTAAAATGGCACCGACTACGACTATTAATCATTCAACTTACCAGGAAAAACAAATTCAAATCAACGTCCTGTTCGGTATGCGGTTTTAGTTGCTGCCATCCATCTTAACCAAATGAAAGCTTCAGCACTTCGAGCTACAGGATAGATAAGACATCGGTTCTTGATGTACCTAACGAGCTTCATTCGCAGGACCCGACGTTTTTCTAACGTACACAAACTTATCTTCCTCTTGTTATCTTTTGAACAGGATGTTGCGAAAAACAACCAAACTTGTCTAGAAAATTTTTCCGGTGGGTGCTAAATTTGATTTCTGGTCGCCTGTAAAACCGTGCTGTATGTTGCCAAATTTCTAGTGACACTCAATGGAAGAGGAACATATTTTTCTTGGATCTTACATGGAAGTCACTAAAATTTGTGTCTACATGACCAGTCAAAAGAAACAACATAAACCGTGAAACAGACTTCGAGAGGTTTTGTTTACAGGTGAACCACCAACTGAGGTACTTGGTGGTGAAAGGAAACACTGATGATAGCAGCTAATGGTTATTGTCTGTTCAACGGAAATGACATGCACAAATTTTAGCTGCAACTTCGAGAAACATCCAGTAAGTAAAATGGTCTGTAATTAATGTGCTAGTCTTCGCTAGTCAACTTTACCAACTGTTTCAGAAATGATCTATGTAAATCGCAAAAATCTGTAGAGACAACGTAACAGTAAATGAGTGATTTCTTGTAATCTGTTACATAATATCACGTTACAATGTACTCGACCAAGAAACGGGAAGCATTAGGAAGTAAGGCTGCTGATACACTTTGTAATTCATAATAAAATATATTTTTCAAACGCCTCTCGTTCAGTAAATGTTCTTTCATCATCTTAGAAATGCGAGCAGTAATTGAAATGTCACCCATTTGTTATGCTATACAAGTATCATCAGACGACTGATGCAACAAAGCGTTATAATTCATTTATGATCTACGCCTGCATAACTAATCGCATTGATTCATACGCTCACTAAAACAGCATACTATTCTGCAATCATTTGTTGCGTAAATCATAAACCCATTGGCCGATTGGATCAGAAATTCAATTTATAGTGCCTACTGGCTAGTTGTGATATAGAGCAAATTTTTAACATATCCATTGGAAAACTACTTTCTTGTAACCAAAATTTCGTACTGTTCCGTTCTTTTCAGAGAACACTTACTGTAAAACCAGATAGCCGTATATTTTGCCAAAATTCTGTAGGTATTATTTAAGCAAACTCTGTGTAACCACTTTATAAGGATAGCGTTTTTTACACATTGATTTTGTATGCTGTCACTGTCAGCAGTAAGCAGATTCTGTAATGTGACGTACGTACTATTTGCACACATTGCTTGATGGCTCTCTCTTGTCTCCGGTGAAAGTTTGCAGGATGGTCTTCCCGACTAATAACTACACTCCCTCATAGGAATAAGCTTACCGATATTTCTTGTTTGGTTCGAGCCAAGTAGTGAAAGTTACTGGATCGAATATAATCTGCAGCGTGTATTTGTTCAGCGGTTTTCTGCTTTGTAGCACTATGACTGTAGTTATCAAAACAAAGGCAAAAAGTGAATATTTGCAGTGTCCGTGAAACAACTACTCCAATGTCGTGAATGAGACTTTTCCCACAACGCCGGTGTGCACAACATTACCAAAACAAAGCCTGATGTGTTTAATCAGTTACTCATATGATAAATCGTGTACATATGTCGGAATGGCCAACTAACTCCAAATGTTTTTTTTCGTCACAGTGGAGCAGTAGCGTAAGACGGTTTTGTTTAGATAAACGCAAAACTTTTCATTCTTTCCAGCTGTCCTTTTTTCGTCGAAGCAGGTTGTTATTCATTCATGCATGCTTGCATTCGAACCTATCCATTTATTTCGTAGATGCAGTGAGCATTTACGACTTAATCTCATTCTGTCGCTTTTCTGTCAGTCTGCTTAAAAACGACAGCGAGAAACTCAGTTATTCTCACAAGTCTGTTTGAGACTACACTTGCTCAGAAATAACGAACTGCATCGGTGATCAACAAAATGTTCACGAAATCTCAAATCGAACGTTACTCACATTTGACTGCACCTTTTGCATTCAGATAAGCTTTTCGGTCAGTCTCTTTCGACAAATGCTGGCTGAATAATCTGTTTGAATTCAAACGATACGATTAAATGTAAGTGATGTGCAACTTGACATGGACCGAAACCCCGACCATTCCTTAATACTTCCACGAAATATTTGGGTCAAACTATTGTTTACCACAGTGTTGACAATATTTATTAACACGTGAAGTTTGACTAACATTGAAGAAAGAAATGATTGAGTCAGACGGCTTCGCGCTTGGTTAAATGATACACGGACGCATCAGTACGCCAAGGATTTTTCCTTAGTGCGCTTTTGTAAAGCGATTCTTTGTTAAGTAACAAATTTTAAAAATCCACCAGAAGATTTGTGTATAGTGTTTAGAGATAAGGTCAGGACTGTTTTTCGCTGATTGTTTGTAAGCAGGCTGGGTTTGTTTTCAATTTGTTAGTTAACTTGACGTTCATGTTAACTACTTCTTTTTAATTAGTTTGAATTATATGGCGTGAGAATGGAGCTCGCGAAGTAAATTCGTTTTGTACACTCTTCAATCGCAAACGTGGAACGTAAGATTAAAAAACGAAAGGTTAACTTAAAACGGACAAATAACTACAGTTGGCTTCTCTGCCTTAAATTTACCTATGAAAACCAAGGCAACTATGATATACCCGTCTTGCTTTTCCAAACCAGGAAACTAAAGTAACTTCGTCTTTTGTTTTCCGTGAACCGTCTTTTAATTTAGTTTTAAATTTTGCACGTTTATATTTTAAGGAGATGTAGGAAATGAATTAATTTCGCACACTTCAGGTTCCCTCTGTGTTAGACAACAACTCTCTTCGTAAAGTGTTCACATGAACAACTCGTGTCTTTGTATTAAACAATAATGTTCCTCAGGTTGAAAGTTACTCAAAGCTTACTTACTTAACTTGTTAAGTGAGAAAACCAAGTATGTGATTTGGGTGTGATTTGACTGATTGTAATTGGTCATTCTTTCTCGTCTAGTGACTTGCAGAACTTTAATTAGGAGTAATCATAAGATTCAACTTGGATTCTCACCGCATAGAAACATAACAAGTAACTATTTCATACTGAGACAAAACCTGTCACTTGTTCATGCTCGGTTTTTAAAATAGTGGGACGTCATGTTGTTACAAGGACAGGTTCGTAATCTCATAATCAATAAAGCCAAATGTCGGTTCTCTTTTTGGGTATGGAAGACAAAGCATGTGATGAAGATGAGTTCAGAATACCTGGTTGATTTGGTTAGGTCTGGATGATGTTCCGTCTCGAGTTGTATCCTATGTTTTGTTCAATGCTCGAAAGAATTAGGTAGGGATATTAGGATCAGTAACATCAACAATGAGAAAAAATGGCATGACTGAATTGACTTGTGCTAGTGCTCTATTCTGGCGGTTACATTCAGCAGTTCTTTTCAGAGAAGACTCCGAAAAACCTGTGGTAATTAGAAACCATTTCAGGCCGATGTCCATTACTTCCCACAAGTCAAAATATCGCCCAGCAAGTGTGATAATATCTGTTATTTTCACCCAATGAATAGCTCTAATCGTGGCAACACTGAATGGAGTTAACTGTTCCGTTAACTCCGTTCTCTCTAGAGGTGGTCAGACAAATCGAGTATCAGTCAAACGCGAATACGGTTGTGAGTTTTTACTTGACCTCCCACTGAGCGTCCCACTGATTTCTAACGCCCCGCCAGTCAGTTATGAAAATGAACATGATTGTTACCCATTTGATCTTAGCAGGTAACGGTTGGTCGAAAATGACTATTGCCTTTGTGGTCTAATGACTGCAGTCAATGCAAAGCGATGAAACTGGTAAATATCAGGTCTTTGTTCTGCTAAAGCTCTCAGAAACAACACGAGATAAACGTGCGTAAATAAGTGATGTTACTTGTTTGCATAAGGGTAGGTTAAAACCATGGAAGTATAAGAGCTATGAAGATGGCGTGAAAATGAAAACAAGATGTGCACAACACGAAACAACCATAGGCTATGGGACACAATATAGGCGTGAATTACCACTCGGAAAAAACAACCGCTTAACGGCAACATAAAACGTTGTGTCAACGCTCTACCACTAGACTTTTTATGACTAAACTGTGGTACATTCGGCTTGGTATCCTATAAGTGTGCGTTAGCAATGCACTTGAATCCTGTCATTGGTGACGCTCTTACAACAGACATTGTATATTTAGTCACAGGAATAAATCTATTCGTTGATTAATCCAGACACTAATTAATTACCAGTCACTCTGGGTGGGTGTTACTTAATATGTAGATTTCATCTACTGTGTAGTTTGTTCTTAAGATACTTTTTATGATCAGTGACTGAAGGTTCCTGCATTCAGGTGAAAAGTATAACCATAGATATCGGTCACGAAGTCGCGTTTTGCAGCAGCAGCCACGAAATAACGTCCTAACATGCTTTTCAGGTCAACAAGTTTGCAATATAGAATGCTATATGTTTAGTGACAACTCACAGTAGAGCTTAATACCGAGGTTGGTTTCTCTTTACACAAAGAGGTACCTGACGAGGTTTAGAGTAATGCTTTAAAAATGTGTATGAACGCAAGCCTGCCTTTTCCAGTTTTCGTTTTGTTCCCACTGTGTTTGGTTAAGGAGCCTGACAGTTAGCGTTGCATCGTTGGTGAAAATGCGCGGACTGATTGAGTCCTCTAACAACGTGCGTTTTATGACTTCGTCTACTGATCAGTGCAAAAAACCTCAGCCTGTTTGATAATAAATCATTTTTAAGGAAATAAAACCTTCTCAAATATCGAGTCATTTGGCTTTGACCGGATGCAGGTCAACCTAAAATATAATAGAGAGAGTATAGAACAATTTGATTACTGAGCATTTCAGGTGAGATCAAGCAGTCTGTATGTTTCAGAAACACGGTAGCATATTCCAAACGGGCAAAAGTATGATGAATCTTTGGCGGGCGCGAAACTTCCTTCCACCTATTGATTGCATTAACGGTCATTATAAACTGAACTATAGAAAGCAGTACGCTTAAAAATCTCGTAAATGTCATGAAGGTTGAAGCGATGAATTTGATGACGTTACAAAGAATGCAACCTTTAATCAGAAACGAAGCACGGCTGAACAAATTTTAGTCGAATACAGAACATGTGGCTAAATTAAACAAATCTATCCTTCTGCCAGTTCAACATGAAAACAGGACTTTATATTACACAGTGAAATGATTCACACGGAATTCCCCGGTACGATCTCAGGTCAAGCCCAAACCAACTGTTTGTTAATCATGTTGTGCGTATTGAGGAGGCTGAAAGATGTTTCAATGTGAAAAGGGAATGTAGATGCAAAACATCTTATGAGAGTAAAGAAGAAGTAACATGGGCGCTTTGACCAGGGCGAAATGATGAGTTTTCTAAACCTTTATGCAATCCATTTTAGATTCTTCACGTATTCACAAGCGTTTCTATGGATTCCTATATAGTGACATCAGATTTCAGTCTCGAAACCAGTGCTAATCCTAATCCTTGTCAATTATTGACTGCGAGGACTGCAGCCTGCACGGATGTAGGTTGTTCCCTGTTCTTGCATACAAACATGGGAGCGTTATGACCCTGGTGCCTGAACAATAATTTTTCCAGTAGTCTGAAAATTAAAAGCAAATCTTCTAATAGGTACGCAGGCAGTATCTAGAGCTTCGGATATTTAAACCCGTCAAATAAGGGCGAATTGAGTCACTCTCAAATAACCAAAATATCGGCAGATTACTGGACATACTCCTGACCCAAATGTAAATATACCATAATCTAATCACCGTAATATTCCTACCTAACAGTCCAAAAAATTAAAGTAATGTTTATTGATAGCTTTATATGACTCACGTGACGTTCACAATCAAAACAGAAACATAATCACATTTGGGTACAATTGCAAAGACGACCAGCAAATAGGTATAACGAATTAAAAGTTTCGGGCGAGTTTTTACAGTAGAAAAACTGGTCTTGTCGTTGGTGGAACCTGAATGTATGTGAGTACTCCAACGGTTTAACTAGCATTCAACTACACAGATGGTTAATTTACTTAGCGTTATTTTCACATCAGTTGATTCAAACGTTTAATACTGCCAACCGACGAACGGAAAACAACACTAGGCATAACAAACATTATTCGAGGAACTTCAACTGCTTGGTACAAGAGAATGAAATGAACACTTCCAAAAACACAATAGGTCGTTTTTCAGTTAAAATATGCAGCCGCCTCAATAATTAGTATATAAGAAAATCACATTTGATTTGCCAAACACTCGTAAAGCAATTTATAAAACAAAGTTGAAAATCGATGTGCAATATTTTTCTAATCGATCTACTTTCTAGCATACTTCATCTGATCAAACAAAAGAGATGATTAATTAGGTAGTAGTGAGTTTACATGCATCAACGACCTTGGCAAAATTACTAATTGTAAACAGAGAAAAAAGGATCAGCTGAGCATACAAGCCACTTGTAGATAATGTTTGGCTTACAGAGAAAACCTAGGGTACCTCTAATTTGTCAATTCTCTGAGAGATTCTTTGGTTATGGTAGAAACAAGTGTTTCCTGGGAAATGACAGATTTTATTGTAGGAAGTTCTTTAATCCTGACTGGACTCAGAGACAACTGATATGTTTGACTGAAAGGACATTAACAATAATGATGGAGAGCAAGCATGCACTGAACCTATAAAATAAGTTTACGTGATGAGTACATGAGAAGCGTAGGTTCAGCAACACGCACATTTGAATGCAGCTTCTGAATTCTCATAGATCTGTCATCTAGCCTGTTTAGGAATGAAGCGCTGTGGACCGATTTTGATTTCTTTGGGACCCTTTTGTATTCCGGCCAAGCTATCATGAGCACTGCGCTTCTAAATTTAATTTAGTCAAGATCACCTCATCACACTGCGAAGCTCGATCACATTTTTCAGTAATAAATTTTTACGGCACACCAGTAGTTCTGATACGTCGGTGTCTGGTAAGGCTTCCGAAACAGGTCGCACCGACATATTTCACTGATTGCAACGAGCAATATGTCGAAATGCTCTAACAGTTAATCAAACCGCATTCAATAATTATTTTAAAGAGAGGGTGGCAAGTTAGTCTATCTGAAGCTAAAAAATGCAGTCAAAACGCGATCGATATGGAGGCTAGAAATATCAGAAGCCTTAGCCCTTAGTGGTAATGTACTCACCCAGCCTTACTTCTCGTTAATCTAAACTGTAATACATTATGCATTGATTCATAGTGAAAGACATTTGACACAATATATAAGTATAAAAAGTTGAACATAATTTATGGCGACAGATCTCCAACTTAAATTCGGCAACACGAATTTGTTTCGTTCAATGTAATATGTGGTTAGGAATGAGTTGGTAATTGAAACAAAATCAAATTCATTGCATCACATATAATTAAGTATCTAATACTAATCCCGTATATGCTGTCCACATGAAAACTTATTGCGCCAGCAACGATGTCTTTTCAGTGGCACAGACCTCTAGTACATATGTATACTTGACTAGTTCTCAATCGAGCAAGATTGCTGGCCTCTTTGTTAGCTCATTCTACCAGCAAACTGTGAGCAAGTTCAAACATAATGACGTATTGTTCAATTTTGATGTTATGAGGGGCTTCGTGGCGTAACATCTTTTTACAGAGATTATATTCACACTGAGTGATAATTCATTATTGGGGAGCTCTTTTTCTGTACCAGATATGGTTGGTTACGTACGGTGGTTCTAGCGATGTGTTAGACGGCTGCCTTTTATGAAGAGACTTTCATAACCAAACAAATGTCTCGAAACAGTGCCCTACTTGTTTCGATCCCCAAATGTTGTTCAACGAAGAAAGCATCTTTATCAACAGAAAATGAGACTTGTTTCGCACTCTCATATCGTGAAGTTGTCGGTGACAGTATAATTAACATTGCGTTTATGAATATGTTTAAATGCAGCATCCTTCACCAACGTCTACTATGCAATTCCTCATACATGAATTTCCTTAATATGCATCACGCTATGTGGTGAGAACGGTATTATTAATGCGTCAGGAAAAAGTACTGAAAAATTGTTAGTAAATATTTTTGGAAGTTTATGCTTTGAAAAATATACACCAGTTTATGTCCACCTTCGTGTGTGCGAACGAAGACAATCATCATGATCATAATATACAGCAATACCTCAGTGGTTCATACTAATGTTTGACTGCCACACAACCATGAAAATAAAGCAAATTTTATATAATAAGAGAGAAGGATGAGAAGCGGACGGGAAGGGACCTAACTACTGAAAATGACTACGCTCATATTCAAACATTCAACATCAAGGTGCCTACACCTTGCAAACAAACAACCGAGCTGCAAGTGAGAGTAAGGCGTCATCAGCGAGACAGCTTCCTTACGGCTTTCACTGCCCCGCGTCATTAAATGCACTCACTTCACAGACAACTCGGCCAAACAACGACAACATTCACGCCACTAAGCTCGATTAGCCGCCATCTCGCCTAGTGTCTCCAACCACCGACTCTGTGAGTCACGAGGACCCCAGCCCGAAAGACGAACTCGATCTACTGTGGTCAGCGGCCCCTTGGTGAACGACTGAATTTCCCTACGTCTGTCTGGTAGACGACTAGCTGGCGTGCTTAATACATGACCTAACCATCTAAGCCTGTGTAAACGTCGAGACTGGACAAAATAACTCATCTGACAATCACTACCAAACACCAGCTTTCTAACCTCTTTATTGCTTACACGCTCGCGTCACCCGACACGAGCGATTGAACGCAGACATCGGTGATCAAATACTTGAAAACGGTCCACGTCATCTATCCTGTGTGGCCAGGTTTCGCTGCCATAAGGTAATACGGCCCTCACCGTTGTCATATATACGCAATCTTTTAGCTTCAGAGAAATACCCCTCTGTCGGCAGAGATGCCTCAAATGAACGAATACCGTCCTAGCCTTAGAGATGTGCGCATCTATTTCATTCCCCACACCTCCTCCGCAGCCGCTGATGTAGCTTCCCAGGTATACGAACCTGTCAAAAACTGCCATCACTACATTATCTAACATCAAATCTACGTGGTCACAGCAATCCTGCAGAAGCACTTTGCATTTTGAGGCTGCAAAGCGCATTCCGAAGTATTT
>QNGE01000582.1:110910-163055 GCA_008508345.1 Paragonimus westermani
TGAAACAGTTCATTCCCTTCAGAAGTTTGAACAAGACCGTTAGAACACGAAAACTGGCAGATGCAAGCATTTCGTATTGACTCGTCATTACCAAATTTACAACAACATGAAACAGGTTTTTTATATCAAGCATTTAGGGGGGCAGGGTGGATAATCAATTGGTGGTTTAGGAAAGGTCACTAAGTCCAGGGAAGGGTCAAGTTTACGAGCAATTGTTTCTGAACACACAAGGTCGGCTTCATTCGATTGATTGCAACCGCCTTAGCAAACCGTAAGAATCTTGGATTCGAGTGACGTAATAGGATTCTGAATGCACAAATTTGGTCGATAACGTGACCAGTGGTCAGGACGTGTTTTGCGTCTAGAACTGACCCTAACAGATCTTGCCAAGCGAACAAGCACAAGCGCCAAACACAGTCTACTATTAACAGGAATCCAATCTATCAATGCGACTGCGGCCGTCGTGCTGAACTTCTAGCTGACCGGTAACGGCGGCCGGAGAGTCACCTGAAGTGTATAACCAGTATCGGGTAGAAAGTGCAGGTGCTGTCAATTTCATACATTGACTAATGTCGTGGATTCCAGTCTCTGAGACACAGCGAACATTGATATGCAGCGAGTCCAATGTTCGTGCGAGAGCAGCCTGTTGACCTATCTGTTTTAGAGTACGAACGTTGAAGGTACCTATATTAATTTGCGTTCTAGGTCGAAGCACAGGACGAGGGAGCTCTGGGACTGAGTGGCGAGAGCTGGGTTTTATCGGCACAGTGTTGCTATGAGTAATTATATCTATTGTGGAGCCTGCAGAGAAATTATCAGAATTGGCAGTCGGGAGGGGCCTGAGTTCTAAATTTGATAAGACAGTGGGGGAGGGTTCAGCAGTAGCATGTTTTCGCCTATCTACCTTACTGTATGCAGCAGATAAGATGACCTGGTTTATACTGCAAAACGACCGATGCAGTATGGAATTGTTTGTGTTGTGAGGATTCATGGTTGTGTGTGGGCTGAGATACTGCGAGGACTCCCAGACCTAGGCAAGAGAATGATTACGGTTTTCAACCAAAGCCTTTGGCTCAAAAGCCTGTACCGCAAGGCAGCGGTTGGGTGGCGTTGTACCAGAAATGGTACGTTTTTCGGGAAGAGATGCCAAATATCTTCCAACCCCCAACCTGGAGGATCAGGAGACTGTGGTTTGTCAGACCTCTACCTGTTGGCCTGTCTGGTATGAGTTTAGCCCAAAAGGTCATCGAGATGCGCAAGTCGTCACACCACGTTCATGTCCAGTCTCACGGTGACGGACGGTGTCAGACTAATTAATGGTAAACATATGGTTATCATGGTTCTCAATTTACCTCAAGTGATTTCTTTACAGTTATTAGGAAAAGCCTACGGCCCTTAAACGGGAAATCAGCTTTCAGAATGGCATTCTTTGTGCAGACAACGCATGACAACATGCGACGGACTCGAACTTGGGTCGTTCTATTAGTCAGAAACTGAATCCCTCATTTTACTAGGACAGTATTTCACTTCTAACTTTCAGAGCGGTAAAAATGTTAAACTGCAATTTGGTGATATTTCTTCTGGCGTCCCCACTGAAAGAATACGAGGCAGTCGTATCATTTTTAGCATTCAGCACACTACTGAAAGCGACCGACATGTACGTATGCAGCTCAGTAATGTTATTTCCTTATGATGCATGCTTAAAACCGTGATGGTTTCTGAGTGCGAAGTTCACTTAACCTAAGAATCATGTAATCACGAACGGCTTCTAAGCACATAACGTAAACGGTGATACCATAATTGATTTACACGGAAAATCCCAAGAAAATTCCGGATATACTTGGGGAAAGCTCGTTCTCCATTACTAGATTCTACGAGATCCCGTCTGTTTCTGCTGTGGAAGTGATTACAATAAAATTAGGATTCCTATTCAGGCTAGAGTAATTAACACTTTGGCTGATTGATTCAGTGGTAAATCTTAGGTTTGCAAATTGATCAGTAAGCCCCTGATCCATTGGCATAATTAACACTATTCTCAAATATCGACCAAGAAGCGCGTACGGCGCAATAGGAGCTCAATATCAAGTGGAGGTTTTTTTGCTGAAAAATTAAGAAGCTCATTAACAAAAATTTGGGTAACATTTGTGATGAAAAACTGAACGGACAGGAAAATGTTTTTGCGTTTCATATATAATTGCACGAAGCACGCCGTGGATATAGGTTTCGTTGCCCGTTGTTTCTTTCAAGTCGTCGACGAACCAAGCGACAACTATTCAGAGTAATGATGTGATACAAATTTCATTAAAATGCAAGATTAAGCACGGTGAAATTCCCTGACATTCCGTGCCTATTAGTGAATCATTTTCGGTCTCATTCAGCCAAAACTAAAAGTGTAAACGTAAACTGACTCAAAATATTGATTTATCCCCTTTTGTTTTCATCAGTGGTTGGTCTTAACAATAAGTGTCTGTGGATTCCCAGGTTTTGGTAGCAGTATAATTAGTTGCGTGCTTCTGCCTTCAACGCTGAAACTTAGATAACTCGACGGGACCGAACAAACTGAAATTTCGCCATCTGAGCTAACTTGTGCTAAATTTACTTTCGTTTCAGAAGGTAAACTACGAAAACACAGAAATGACATTCATTGTAATGTTAGCAAACGGTATGTATTGCACAAGTACGAAAGAAACGTGGTTAAATGTAAAGAGCACAAGACTGGCCTATTTGAAGCCAGATCTTGTCTTCAGTTTGAAAATTTCACCATGACGACAGATAGTATGTGCCCTTTTTTCAACAGCTGCAAGGGCGACAGTTCATAAAACAACTTTGTGCTGCACAGGATCACTAAAGTTTTACGAATGTTTACATGAAAAGATGGATACATTTCCAAATTAAACACCATCGTTCCTGTGCAAACGGCAATAATGAACACATGTTTGAAATATATGAAACCTGTTTCTTCCAACTCTTTAAAATTAAAACACTCCTTGTTTTGGTTTTGAATGTGTGGTTTCGAATATTCAGTGAACCAGTACAGCTTGCGTTATTTCCCGTATTTTTCTTAACCCTCGGTTACATTATGGCTAAAAATGAAGTAACTGAGATTCGAGGTTATTCAAGCTTTAGGGTACATCAAAATTTAATTGATCAGTCGTCTAAAGTACAAAGTATTTCAGTGCCAAATTGAAAAAATTCCGTCACTTAGGCAAATTGTTATGGATTTGTATCAAAGCAAAATCAAGTCAACAAAACCCAACTCAGAATCCCACAGTTGCTACTCCGTCCTGCTGTGTTAAAATGGCCACAATAACGTAACAAAACTAGCCAATCAAATTTAGAAATTCATTGCTTTATTGACGTATGAACGCAGGTAATCAGCATTGTTATATACGTAGCTGGATGTTAATGTGTCTAAATGTACTTCAACTGCTTAAGTTGGAAACAACTGAAAAACTGGACTTCCGAGGTTAAAAGTGTACTGATCCGAACAACGATCGTTCAAATTTGCAAACGGACTGTATTGTGCAACCAATTCCTATTCTTATCACTTTATTGTGCCGCACTTTTTAAATTCTTCAGTAGTGCATATCCTTGCTCCAATGAGAGCGAAACCCGAGTCTATTGCTTTTTTTCGAAAGAGGCTGGCTGGAAAGTCTATCTGAATGCGGAGGCTGCGATCAAATGTGAGTGATGGTCAACCTGAAAATAAACCAAATCCCCGACTACTCATCAGTAATCTTCAGTAGATCCTGTTATTTTCTGCACTTTTTGAAGAACGAATCTGCTGAATCTCGTCATAAGGCCATTCTTTCCCTTTCTGTCTTGACACGAATTAACACACGTCAACCTTGACTTGAAAAGTGTAACGTGTTTTTATAGCCCCATGTGTTGCAGGAGATAGTGGTTTAGATGTAACTAAGATTGCATTTTGAACTGCAATTTGTGCATTTTTTAACCGGAACAACCAGATGGGCGTCAACGTAACTGTTAGTGTTTCACGGACGCAGTGTGATCGTTTTACTGGGCAAGAGAGACGTCTTGATTGTATTCTCAGTGTCCGGATATAAACAATTATTCAGTATTGTCCACGAAAATATTGTGCAAAGTTTCAGCGTTCACTGGTTGGCCACACTGTAAACATTCTGTGTGATCCAGTGTGGCATAGAACAGAATTACATCGGTCGTACTTATGAAGTAAAGACTGCACGTAATTAGCCAGATTCATGTTATTTTCCGTAAACCCTTTTTATAAGTGTTTGCTTGGGGACAACTTAAAATGGTCAGCTGTAACCTGAGTAATAACTTTACTCAAAACTGTCTCAACATGTCTTATATTCAAACCACCGTAATCAAAATGGTCCAGTGATCACATTAAGAACGGCGAAATCATTTATATTATTATGTGCTTAACATTATATCAGTGTTATAAACTACTACGTATATTGTACTATTTTTTAAGGAAGCAATGTAGATACAACACGAATGAATCCCTTGATTAGACAGGGTACTGGTACAACTGTAGCGAGTATGAAACTGGTCATCATCTGCGTGAGAATTTCCTGTGCATGGATATCCGACCAGAAAATGTTTTCTCAAAAGTTAACAGAACATACTTTCCTCATACCATTGTTTGTACTAGATCCTGGCAGGAAGTTGTTTTGCAGACGTACGGCTTCTGGAGGCATTTCGACGGATAGTCAAAACGATTTGCGGACTACCTTCACTAGCGTACGGTCGCGCATGCATTGTGGACCATAAAGATTCTGTAGACAGATATGACGTTCTTGCCGATCAGCTTAGACCCGAGGTGGCTTTGGTGTTTAGGATACTAAATTTAATACGCCACGAGGTTTGTGTCGCTCTTCCACTCTTTTCGAAGACGGTGGTGCCAGGATGAATTCTGACCTTTCCATGGAATAGGGACCCTCGGGACTGATGGCGTCTTTAGTTTAATTTCCTAACCTGCCTTTCCTAAGTGGCATTCGTTTTGTGAAATTCCAACAAGTAGCAAAGTAATTCACATTAGTAAATTATTGTAACATTAATTATCAATTTTCCTACTCTTCATGGATAATTCTACACCTGCAAAGTCTCACATTTTCAAAGTTGCATACAAGATTTCACATTATGTACAGCAGGCTAAAGTAGACATGCTTATCTCTGTCGAAAACCACTTCCGTCTTTCGCGATGTGCAATAAATTCACCGACTTTTTCCTTTCAGCTGTCGACAACAACGATAGTAGCTTCATGTTTTCCATGTTTTGAACTTGACGAAACAAGCCAGAAACGCAAGTTTCTACTGCCTACCCGGAAACGTCTTACAAACGTTTACTACAAGTGACGGTGCTCAGCACGCGCTCTGTGGCACACAATCTTGAATAAATGTCAAGTAATGGAGTCACATACCCACAGAGCAACATAACAAGCATTTTGAAAAGTTGTTCCTGCACTTTGTGGTGAATGTCAGGACAGTTTGATAAATATTTCAAGTTTATTATCGATGGTCAATAAACCTTTCCATTAAAAACGGCATTCGGATTCGAAACGATTCAGTGACGTTCATTTATCATTGAGTATGAGAAACCTTTTGGGCAAACAAGTTTCTGGTTCCTCGTTCTTTGCGTAGACACCAATTTCTCACCTTCCACACCATGAGAAATATATCGTTTATTTACTCATTAGCCTGTTTGTACGCGGTACGATTCGCCTAAACTACTTTACTCCCAGCAGTCTGGATATAGTCCACAGGACAAGTATAAAAACTGAAATTCTGATTTGAACTTTGTCAGATTGGTTTAGAAGGTTCCCCCGTGGCAATTTCGGTGTTATATTATTAGCCTGAGGCTGCTCATCAGGAAGGTGGAATCATACTCTAATACAGAATGAACCAGATAATCAGGAAACGAAACTATTGCTCAAAATCAGATAATTTTACATTACAGTCTATGTCTCAGCTGAGTTTGGGAGCTCATCATACTTTGTGTATGAGAATGTGACTTGTTTATGTAAGGGTACCAAGATCAGCGCTGGAAGAATATATCGTCCGAGGCTTCATTACATCTGATCCCACTGTCTACTTACCATCGACGTGGGCAACGCGAACAACATTTAGGAGTACTGGATGTATGTGCTTGCACACTAAGCTTCGGCTTTCATGAAAGTGCAATAAGGTAGCTAAAGTCATACACAGCAAGTACAATGTGTTTAGTCTGAATTGGTCTACCAAAGTTTACAATGAGAAATTTTCAGCAGACTGTAAGTGCCGTCAATTCTACAATGGCGAATAAAACGATGTTGTACGAGTACCCCATTTCGTAATTCCGGAGCCGCTTTTTTCAATATCATACTTTTTGTCATCTTGGTTGCATCTGACCTGTTTTCTAATAGCTCAACAAACTGTGTCCCGAATGCAGCAGCCTGAGGACTCTTTGAAAGGCATAATAAGAAAAAATACTTGATAATAAGTATAAGGCAAATAATCACCTCGCAGTAACTTGGCCATCGTATGGTCCGTAGCTGTTGATGAATTTTTTCGAAATTACCGTCTGAATGCAATTTAACGGAGAACTATGGAACTTTGAAATTCATGTTCCCTTTAACGATATAAAATATAATGTAATTGTGTATTTAACCAATAGGTTTTCTGAGACTAAACTCAAGAATTAGGTCTGTATATTGACTTCCGTGAAGAAACAAACATGTCATTGTAAAACGTGATGTGTGAAATGGGATGCTGTTGCTTTGAATAGTTACACATCTAAACGAATTGAGGCAAACGAATTTTCACCGATGTTTACCGGGAGCAACGGTTGCACTAAGCTACAAAGATAAGAGACTGCATTTCACGAATGGTTTAGCATAGATAATCGACTGGGCTGGAATTCGTAACAATCTATTTGCGGAGGGATTGTGCACTCTTGTCAGTTTCAGCCGTGATGCTCAGTTTGAAACAAACGACATTAATTCTGTAGTTACCTCGTTCAGTATCGTTTTGAGCGATTCTAAAGCAAAGCATTCATTCTTTACAGATACCACATCCTAACAACCGTTGTCCTCAGGAGGCGCTTGTTAACTGCTTAAGTACTCAGCCACGTTTGTCGAAATGGCAACCTTTTTCGCATTTATTGTGCTCCATTCTACATTGCGTAGGAAGACACGAACAACGAAAACGCGATGTACGGTAAAAGTTGTACGGAGTTTCGTCATATGACGCCAGCTTCTGTCGGGCACAACGGACAAGGCTACTCGGTAACTTCACTGTTGATTAAGCGACGGACAGCGTAGGTTCCCGAACTGCTTTAATCGCATGACTCAAAAGTTCAACCTAAAAACATGAATCTCTCGTGTTTGTTGTTCGCCATAATGTTGGACAATCCTCCGCACTTTTGTCTCAAAAACCCACTTGTCCCTAATTTGAATTTTATTACCTGTGACGCCTTTTGCTGATAACGTCAAACAGGACAGTATCATTTTGTCGCAGGTTTACCCTGATTTTACATCTAGCCCAGTCAAAAGAAGGCAGAGAAAAGACGCTGATAACATCGGGCTTTGTGCGTGTGTATTTGCGGATTGTAAAAGACTATTATGGTCAGGTAGGCTGTCTATAAGGCAACTCGCTGAAAACTTCACTTCTTTATGATTAATTTGTATTACCCGATGTATATCTGATTTTCATATGCAGCCTACGATAAAACGCTGGCAAACTGAAACACTACCTCGTCTGTCATAAACATTTCGGTTACTTAGTTTTTACAGCTATGCTTGTTTCTTTTGGTCCTGTTATGCATAGCAAACCTACTGTACATTGCAAGCTAACTAAAACCTTTTATTCACATTCTTAACTTGTACTCACTGCTTCGCAAACATGGATAGCTTTTTTCCTGACCTTCTTCATCTTTACGACCTGGTTTGCTTAACTTGTGTTCAACCTCATACCTGCCAACGGAATTGACTGAACTGTGTACCATTTAATCCTCTTTTCGTATAGTCCACAATATTTGTTCAACTTATATCGAGCCTCAAGCACAATTTAACTTGATAACAGATTTACAGCTTATTAAACAACATCGAATGAGGAGTAGTCAAGTATCCTCATTCCTTGCAGGCCAGTTTTCAACTGAGACAAGTTGAGTAGTTCACATTGGTCATGATAGGAGTAAATAAGCTTGACCAGTGGAAACAGAAACATAGCGTCTTCAGTTAACACTTCAACAGGATAAAATTTGTTTGTTGCAAGGTGAGCACTACAAAGTCGACAATCTCCTAATTCCCCATTTTATTTGGAGGCAAATACTTGAGTGTATATGCTGGATATAAATGTACGTGCTATTTAAAATGGGCCACAGAAACCGGAAACCGGAAAACCTCCCTCACGTTTAATTGTGGTCTCTCTGTTCACTATATTCATACTGTTATATGAAGAAAGACGAGTTTCTATTCACTAACTGTGCTCAATATTCAAGTTAAAATCTCGTCCCGCTGCTGCTAAATTAACTGGATAACTGGTAAATGAGGTCGTTCAGTCAAGATACAGGCTGCGACCCGGTTGAAACAGCAGAACTGACGGATAGTTGTTTTTACAGTTATATTGCCAGTGGGTCCAAACCATGCAGAAAATTCACTTCCATGGCTTAATGCTTTAACATTTGTTATAATAACTATGAAGACATCGAATTTAACGTTCCATCTGGACTGGCTTGAATTGGCTACAATATTTTTTAATCGTTTCTGTACGAATGGATACGTTCAAATATGAATATAAAAAGGTTATCCTATCTACGTATCTTTGATATAACATTGAACACTTTTGGAAATACCGAAAAATCTCTCATTCACAAAATCACTTTAGTCGGCTAGGTTTGCTAGTTTTGATGACTGCAAAATCACCGTATAAATGAATTCGTTCATATTGTCTGCATTTTTATCCGTATTATTCGCAGAACGGAAATCATTCAGATGGTATTGACCTTAAACCTTAAAGGATTTTCGTTTTGGATGCCGAACTGTTCGTCTGTAGAAAAAAACAAAAGTCAAGTTTAATGCCTGACAGATGATGTAGTATCGCATCAACTATTTATGACATTTGCTTTTGCTTGTAAGATATAAAATAACTATGTTCCCATTCTAACTTTAGATTGATTATTGTAGCATCGGTGATTTTGGTATAAAAATGCTTAACCAATGCACTTCTGTTTTGTCGAATAACTGGATGTTTCTAACAATAACGATTACGAAAAGTTGTGACCTTTTGTTTGGCCTATAAAACGGTCAGTTTTCTTAGACGAACTAATTAGCGTGTATATGGCATAATTGCACATGGATGTATACATATATATAGCGTTCAACATGAGCAGATTTCAGGGCATGGTTACGGTCGTTAAAAACATCTGGAGTGAAAGAATGCAAGGGTGCACTGGAGTAAACTCTAGATATATTAACTGATCACACTGCTCTATCCCGTAGCAATTGTTATTCCCTACGTCTTAAGTGGTCACAAAACCATTTGAATAGCGGGGCAAACAGCGGACTACAAGAGTGCATTCGTTTTACTCCGGAACGACTGTTGCAAACCCTCCATAAAATACTCCCGTTCGTCCACGGTATAGTGACGTACTTGACAGAAATCGGACTCTCAACCTCGTAGTAGATAAAACGGAAAATATTGGTCGTGAAAATCGAGCGAACGCTCACGTCAATTGCTCTCAAAACAAACCAACAGATGTATACAAAACACAACTGTGTTTCAATTTAATAACGTGCGCTACAAGGTGGAAATCACAGTATTTTATGGTGCGTAGCCACCTGAAAATATTCCCAAAATCGAAGGTAGATAAACAGGAGCTAAAACTAGTAGATGAAGTAACTGAGCCACCAATGAAGACAGTGGAATGAAAATCGAACAGGTACAAAATAGCGGAGGTTACCTCTTGACTGTTCAGACCGTTTCCACTCAGTGTGACTGGATGAAATCATTTTCTCGATGGAGGGTGTAATTTTGGGAGAAAAAATGGATTGCATGAAAATATATATATACAAGGTTTTCAGCATACCAAGAGGATGCAACCGGCAACACTCACTACGTAACTATGTCGTTGCTTGTCCATCTCTTTGCTATGCTTGATTGTTAATAGCTGGGTTTAAGGTAGCCCGGAACAACATGTCCAGCTGTCTCATGTGACTGTGTTCAACATGTCTCAGATTACTTGCAGGTCGCTACGTTTCAACGAAGCTCGCGTTTTGTTTCCTTCATTGAGAGTTGGTAGAAAAAAAGCCGCAATGTTTACAACAACAAGCTTATTAGTGCGGGGTTCTCTGTTCAGGCCGACAGGATCTGTTTGACTACTAGTCACCCGCTGGCTACTTTACGAAACGCTAGTGAAAATGGCGAGGCGGATGCTGAAATTCAACTTTTTGTCTATTTTATATCAGGACTCTTATTGTCGTACACATACTTCTAAATTGCTTCAGAAAATTTCAGTGTTTTCGGAGATACGTTTCGTATTTAGGCGTGCTAGGTGCTACTTCAAAACTGAAGAAACGCAATATATTATTCATAAAAACTTCAGCTTCCTCCGGCATACTTTTCAATGACAGCAGGCTGTACGTCTTCAAGGAGTTTCTGAGCCGGCATAGGTAGACCCATATGAAAATAGTCTGGTGTCGCTCAAAATAAAAATGTTGTTTCAAATTTTTTTCCCCAGGTAACAATATTGAGTCACCTGAACAATCTGGATGAAAATCTAAGCTTTTCCTACGTTTTTTCTTCAACTCTGACTGACGTAAAAATCTCGTACTGAACAATGTTTAGGCGTCATCCATATATATTACAGCGAGTAGTTCGCTCAAAACTCATTATGGCAGCAGAAATAGATGATCACGGTGAGCTTGCCGTTGAGAATATTCTTTGTTGACCCACACCTGCTCCCTGCAGGATAAGACTGGTTCGTAAATGTCAAATAAAAATATATAATGGCCTTTGGGGAATAGGAGGGGAAAATAACAGGCACCGAAAAAGCAAGGAATAAACGCCTTTTTGAAAATATTTTACGGGAGTGCAAAATCCATGCAGATTGTGAAGATCATAGGGTGATCAATTAAACCACCGAAGAAGTGTTGAAATTTAGAAAATTACTTGACTTTGGTGGTTCACGTAATTTATGAAAATCTTCTGGAAAGCTGAGCTATTGGTAAGGAAAGGCAACAATACTGGTTGTAAATGTGGGGACTAAAGTGGAATTGTGAACAAAACAGGTTCCGTGCGAAAACTGAGGGGAGTGGAGATTCACCAATGTTGTGGGTACAAAAACCAGCGTGCCAGGCACTCAGTGAAGCACATTCGGCCAAATAGCATCAGTACACTCTCGCTACATATCAACTTCACCTGGCTTTAATTTGGTGGGTTGCTAGGATTTGGACAGTTATAATTCTTAAGAATTATTTGAACGAAACTGTTACGTTCAGGTTGGTCATATATCGGCATTTGCAACCCCACTGAAGACTAGTTAAGTGGTTCGGCGATCAAGATGAATAATGTCAGTGGGTATAGTGAAAAATGTCAAAACGGGCCTTCTGAGTGGTATTCTGTTGAACTAATGTTTTTGAGCACTGTAACGTAATGACTAATTTATGCGAATTTCTTGACCAGTTGGCTAAGATGTAAGATGGTTAGGCTCAGTGAACAACAGAAATTACATTAAAAGCGAAACAGATCGTGATGGAGTGTTCTGGTACAAATTTTATTCTCTGATACAATAAAAGTTCATCAATCTTTGTTGTAATCGAATGAAAGCCGTGAGTTATGAGTGAGCTGTCGTAAATTCTCCTTAATCCATGAAAGCCCTCAAATACAAACCATTAAATGTTATATATATGTAAAATTTTCGAGTGTTGTGTTATTGGAAAGTAAAGAACATTTGAGAAATAGTTGAGTAACATTGCACTTGCTGAATAAAAGCATCTGTTTGGAAGGTTGGTACATTATTTGGTCCGATAATCTCAAACAAACCGTTATTTTGTTTTCGGCGGTAAAAAACAAGCGGAATTTTCACCTCTAGTAACCTTTCTCTAACCTCTGGATTCTTCATCCTCTAGGTACGGTGATAATTTAAAGTGTTACTGTGTTTCTATGGAAAGCCAATCGCCTGGAACGAAAATGGTTGTTGCAGAAAATTTTTGAGACGTGAAAATAACTAGAGTTGCGTATCACCATTGAACAAGCAACCCGACGATTCAAAATTTGGCCCACAATCACCCAGGATTTCAGCCTAATAATGGTTTTGCCGATTTAGTTGAGAGTTACTGAGTTCGACTGACATTCGTTTCGTTCCTACCTGGGCTCGAATAGCACAGAATTTTGACGCAAGTGCAAACAATTTGTTGTGCTCTAGAAAACGTTTAGCAATCAAACCTGACTAATCCGTTATCTGTTACGGTTTTTTTTTCGGAAAAATTTGTGGATACTACTACTTTTAATCTTGCAATAAATGAAGTGCAATCCAGGTTCAGCCAAATGTATAGTTTTCATTCGACCCACAGTAGTTCAAGTCATCTCTACAAAACCGCAAATGAACACATTTGAGCTTGTCTATTTTGTTCGCACAAACCAGCTTTTTCCTACCCACTCTGCGACAATCGCTTTAATTGTATTTTTTGGTATTGGAGCAACATTTCTGAAGAAAAATCACTTCACGCAATGCAACGCGTTTGTTCTTGTTAACGGGAGTACTGTAAAAAGAGGCAAACTGATTTTACCAAATATTATCTACCTGGTCTAGTTTTTGGATTTGTAAATTATGTTGCAAATAAAATGTCGTTGTTAATAATTGTTAGAATATACTATGGCAATAAAAATTTACATTCAAAACACTTTGGTTCTTACGTTCGGTTGAAATAAATGTGATGTAGTGGAGTTATGATTTTGCAGGCAACACCGACCCTTCAAACCCTCTCAGGCTAATTATTATATTATGGATATACTGGTCAATACCGGACCAAGTATTCCTGAGGTCGATGGAATTCGGCCAGCCTGGAGGGAGTAGATTTCGTAAGTAATTCACAAATGTACGCATGCTTTTTCTCCACCTAAATGCTCTTCAGTCACGGCGTACTAACGAAAACGCGGCGTGTCACGAATACTTCTATATAACGGCATATGCTTGTTGCTTTACTGTAGCTTTTCATAAAACTGCAACTGATGTGCCTTACTTGATTGTACGGATTTTGTCCCATGCTTTCAGAAACAGGCAAACTCCTAAGTTTTCGTGCAGAAACGATGAAAATGTACAATTGTCGTTCTCTACTAAGAAGGTTTGCGTTTTCTTCATCTCAAATCATTTTCACATCTGTTCTTCCGTTAACTCCTCAGATTTCGCCATTTCGTTGTCTCTACTTGGTTGCTGGCTGTCCTGACAGAATATTAAAACATTATTGGTGGTATAGGGAACGCTGTATAATTTGTAGACAGAAAATGATTTACGAGTTTGATGTGCAGTTTATTTTACATTCGGCGGAATCCATAGTTCAGTGTGTATGTTAAGAGCATCATATAAATCTCCACAGAAACTTGTTTTGAATTATGTGTGTAGAGTTGATAATCCCTCTGACCCCAATCCAAGAAACAATACTCATAGGGAGTTCGTCAAACGAATATAACAACACGGTTACTGCTTCTCCCCTAGCAGCGATCAGTAAATCTAACTGAGCAGACGTGACTGAACAATTCAGTACAATAATCCGGCAGTGGTTAACGTTGGGTTGATGACACCTCGTTGACCGTGTTTGTAACATTCGTCTATACCTTTTTCTATATTTGCTTCCATTTTGGGCACAACGTTTTCCATTACACGCGAAATCAAAACACTTTGGTACATTAGAATTCCCACCTCAAAATCTTGGATGTAACGGCAAGAACGCGAAAGGCCCAACTAACCGTAAGGGATAACCAATCTTAATTAGAGTACTTCACATTGGCTACTTTGGTAGAGAAAGTGGTTTGGGTTATCCGAGGGATGTCAACGGATTTGCTTAATGAGATCGGAGTTAGCAGTCCAAGTGAAACACAGATCATCTGACCCTGTTTCTGCTAATTCATCAAACCGCGGACCGTACTGGTTCCTTTGACAGGTAAAGGGTTGCAAATGGTTAGGGGTGTCTGAGCATCTCAAATCCAATGGGAGTGAGGTTTAGGGTCGTGGTAGCTTTTGAGCCGCTTGACGATTAATGCTTCATTTGTAAGCCGAATCTTTGAATTTGTAAATCTTTGCTAATTGCAAATATTTACAATACATATTGCAAAAACTTGCTTTGATTAAAAAACATCCAGTCGTTATTCTCAACAAGTCTGGACTATACCTGTTCTGTTAACGCCAACACTACATATGTAAATTCAAACCAGTTTTGGGAGTCATCTTTATGTTTCTGAAACTGGATTATTTACTGTCCACCCATTCAGGTTCAGAGTCCCGAGATAACCATTTGTTTAAGATACACCGGTTTAACTGATCTTGGAATTGATTGCTAGGATATGGAGCATGCTTTGTCCAAAATTTTGATGAAAACTATTACAGAAATCGGTTTTCATACAAAATTCCGTGAAATGGATAGAGTTTCGCACAAGCTGTGACCACCCAAGTAAGAAGCATTTTAGAAAGTTTGAATTGAACAAATATACGACAAATCACGCCGTTTGAAATGTGACTTCTGAGTTGGCTTTGCATTAAATTTAACATGCTCTTACAAAATCCTTTGGCTCTTTGGGTACGAGATTTACTGACGTGTATCAGTCAACATTATGTTTTCCGTGTGTAAACAAGTTTGAATACATTTGGAGTAAACCTGTGACTATTTACAGGAGAAAAATAACGCATAACGGATGGGAATCTTGAAAGTTTGACCAATTAACTAGTTACACTAGTCTCTTGATGGCAGACATCAAATTCCGTTTGTCTAAGTACGATGTGGGAAGGCATAAGTAAGTCAGGAGGTGCTGGAGTAGTTGGCTGCACGTCCTGCCTCCGTGAGCCAGCGGTAGTATATAGTGATGTATTCCTGTGGGCACTGCGGTTCATCCACCAGGAGCAGAACAGACGTAAGAATGTTGTTCTGAACTGCTGAGACATTGAACAGTATAGAACAAAATTGATGCAGCTATTCACAATGGTTAACAGATCAGTAAGATCACCGAGGTTGTTGTAAACGTTGTCGGTAAAACAGTTACCCAGTAGACCATTGAGGAATAACAGGATTGCCTGAAATGAGAAAACAAAGAAAAATCTGCTAAGTCGTTGCGCTAGATGCTGATGAGGGAAAAAAAGCAGAATGTGTTTTTTGTAGAAGCAACCTTACACCATTCAACTGCTATCATCCGAATAAAGGACAAATTTGGTTGAAAGATTTCAACCAAAATTTCAAGTCTTACCTGCAATATTGTACTCAAGGATGTCTTTCAGTTTTACCTTTTCACTTTGTGATTAACCTATGGGAGTGATTTTAACGCGCACACAGTTTACTCAAGCTTCAAGGTTTCTTTACAAACAACTGTTAATCAAAATGTGAGCGAGCAGCCTATTCAATTAGTGTGAAGACTTATTAAGGACATATCATTAATTAGTTAGCTAAATGAGTTCAACTGCAGAGCTTGCTGTAACATGGATCTTTTCCGCTAACCCTATTAATAATGCATATCGCTACTTTAATCCGGAGTTGCACTACCGTGTGTGTACATTTCTGAGATATAGCTATCAGTCACTGCACCTGAGATCTTACAGGGAACAACGCCAAGTTATAATCCATATAACGCTCAATCACATTTGCATGAGTGGAACTGACTTAAAATGTCATTTTGAATGTGACCACTGCAACCATTGATTGGTATTGATTTTGTGATCAGATATCTGTAAACGATAACTGGACAGAGGGAGATAGCTGACGGGTGCTTCAAAATTCCCAATATAGGGACCAAAGAATTTTTCTAACCACCATCCGTCTTGTTTTTACTAGCTGATACGGCTGCAACATTTCTAGGTAATGTACTGAACAGACAACATAGACTGACATAATACTGGATTCTGTTAAAAGTTTACTTATAAGTGACGTGTGTTCTGCGAGTTATGTGATGTGGGGATAATGTTGCAGTGTCAGTAATGTTAAGCTCGAAATGTTTACGAGAATGACCTTTTAATTTTCGGAACCTCTCCTTAAAGACATCTAGGCGGCAAATTACCTGGTACTTGGACGCAAAAATTCGACGGTCTGGTGCAATACCATTCAATATCTGGGTCACAACCGTTGCGTACGTGCTCTTTTCAAATACATACCAACCTGACCTTCGTACTTGGATTCCCCAAAAGGAATGCACGGTTCAATGGTCAGAAACTTGTGGCTAACTGCGTTCGATGTTGATCACTTCTACAGATACACCGGGAAAAAGATCATTCAACCAATGAGTGAGATTGAAAAACTACCAAAAATACTTTACTCAGGCTCCCGGAAAGTACATTTTTCATTGACTGTTTATTAGTTGCCTTCAAGTTATAGTGAGTAGCTGTTTGTCGCCCTCACACTACTAATATGGATGACGTTGTTTTTACCGCTTCTCATGAAAACGTGTTAACTTTCGGGATTATAAAACCATCCGGTGGAAACTTGAATGATATTAGCAGGATTTGTGTGAATAAACGGAACTCGTTGGGCACGCGCTCGAAGGAGATACCGGTAGTATTACAGCCTAGGTCCCGAATTTTTGTATTCCATCTTCTGCATGATTGACATATTTGTCAAGCTGCTCAATAGTGGAAAAATTTCGACGTTTACCAGCAATGTTGGTGGACTGCTGATTGAACCGCTGGAAAACTCCTGCTTGGTAGAAGCTGCTATAAAACATTCGGTGGATTATTGTGGTATGTGCAAGTTGGGTTTATATGTAAAATTCCCCAGTTTTCAGCATGGCTTTGTGACTCACCCAGCACAACACGTGAGACATCCATTTTTCGTTCTTGTTGAAGATTCGAGTTGATTCAAAGTCCCGTTTTTAACAGCCAGTTCTCTATTAAACATAAAGTCGGTTTTTTGCAGTAGGTTTGGTTGCTTTTTTCCATGTCGATGTATATTGTTCTCATCGTATTACAAAAAATAATTCCACAGGATTTCTAAGTCAGTAGAAACGCAGTCCTTGGAAATTTAATTTGACTTTTGCAACCAGTTTCTAATAGACAATACTGCTTGGGTTGAACGGTTTACTCTCACAGACACGCTTAAAGAGAAGAATACATATCTATATATCTCAAGGCAGTGTTAACACTCATTTTGATGCGCATTATGCCTGTAGTTAAATGCTAGCAAGCTTCCTATTCAAAGGCAACACCAGAAATTAAAGGTAATTTAAGTCTTATTTTGCTGATGCTGCCACAATCAAAGCTAGTCTATTGGGTATAGATTTGTAGTTTATTCTACACGGTTTTGTATACAAGCTCTTTCACATGCTCTTGTGGAGCAGGCCACTTCGGTCGTACAACCAGGTGCTTTCTCAGAGGATACGTGAGCACCACCCCAAATAGCAAGCTAACGGCAAGGTGAAGTCCACATCATGTAGGCTCAGTACACCAAATCTCCCCGGAATTGGCATTCCAGCCCATTTAAATCTTGTCCGGCAGTCAATCCACAGGGGCCAGATTTCGTACTCTAGCCATAGGAATTCGGATGCGCTCAGAAGTTGGTCAAGGCCCTACGGTAACCATGACCCCCCGTTACCCGCTCGACAATTGCGGATGTCAATTTTGTCACCTAATTGCCCCTCAATTCACAACCGTTTGATGTAGTTGTGTGAGTAATTGCTGTCGATCTTTTCTCGCTTGACAACCATGATGGTATATGTTGTGTAATTGGCCCGATAATGAGTAACCGAAAACGGACTGTTCGCCAAAACACCTTTGACTTTTAATGAACTTCTGGACCTATTCGAGTCGCATCAAAAAAATGTTGAACGAAGCGATTCTAACAATTACTGGACTATTAGTAACTTATAATTCGGGAACAAATTCGACTAAACATTGACTAATGAAAAGTTATAACACTGGCTCAGCAAAAATAACAAATCCATACCACTGAACCCTGCAGTTTGTAGATTATGAGCAGAACGATGACATTGTCCTTACAGTAGTTGCTGAATTATGACTATGATCGACTTTCGTCTTTTAAATGGCTTGTAATCGGAGATCTGAATTTTCGACTCCTGATGTAATGGGCTTCCACTTTTAGTATCAGTTATGAATGGGCTGAACTGGACAGACCGAACCCACCGTCGACTGGTCCATCCTAAATGACATGGTCATTGTCAATTAAAATCTGACCAGTGTGACGGTGATCAACTCTGTTGACCCCAAAGCAGAACAAATCAACTAGTAGCGTCCTTTTGTTATGATTTACTGCCATCAGATCCTTTAATTACTTCCGTTATATCTAGTGACAGTTTTGATATCATTGTCTCCGCGATTTGCATTACAACCAGGATTTCATTCAAATCCGTTTCCGTCAAGGAAAAGATTAAATAAATAAGATCAATATTTTTTGACAGCCAGCTTTCACTGCCAGTTTTCGATCTGAAAGTGATTCTAATCGGATCATTATGGACCGTTTTACAAAAATGAGCAAGTGCCATGGCAACAGCAAATGTAGATATGACAAAAGCCGATTGACTGACATTCCGAAGCACAAGGACAAAACACGCTGAATAAAGTGATTGATAACGGAGTACCAGAGCTGTTTCACTCAATTGGTTTGATAGACTTATTACACCACAATATCAGTCTCCTTCAGTAACCATAGCAAATGTTAGAATATGAAAAAATATGTCTACGACAGCCGTATCCAAGTTAGGGAATAGCCAGTCATATGACTTGGAACAAGACTAAGAACTGCATGACCCTAATTTCTTTTCCGTCGACGGTTATTACTGAAAATCGAACGTGGAGAACATTGTGTTCATACAGAGAACAAGGTCATTACAACCTGTCTTAAATGCTCATCTTATAAGATGTTCTTAGGTTTATGAGTCTCATGAACAAACTGCTGTACAAGTAGCGTAAGAGAGATTTTAAGTCAACCTCTCGTTAATTTCCTGTTAGACAAATCAATCCATATAATGAAAACCTTTCGGTAAAGCCGGCTTTTACAATTAGAACTGTAAAGTATTCCCTTTTTTGCTGTTATGGGTAACTTTGTTATTCATAGATGAGTTTGAAATCTGCTTAATACCATGTTGTTAGAAAAACGAACCGTTTGGCTTAATGTTCGCACTTAGTGTTGTTCATTATTCAAAAGGCTTAAATTTAATCGCCAAATTCTGACTACCGGGTTAATACAAACCGTATTGCATTATCCTTTAACCGCACCAACTGAACACATATGACATGTATGGTCACACATACACACACGCTAAAAAAACCAGTGGAAATTCATCGTTTCAAACACGGTTGCATACCAGAGCATTTAAACTGTGCTATTAAAACCATTCAAATAATTCCACCATCTTAAACAAAAAGGATACAGTTAGACACAATTTTCTGTGAGTTTAGTTATATGCACAGGTGAAGCTAAACTTGCGTTTTCTTGAGTCACATACTTGCTTGAGTACAAGACCACCGTACATGGTCAGACAAAACCAACCAAGTGATAAAATTTGCTCTTAAACGATGACAAAATTGTACACTGTGTGCGATACTCTAATAGCAAGTTGAGAAAGACGTGTAGTAGAGAAAAGCTATATACTCCTTCAGTGATGGTGTTTTACTTCCGGCATGCAATGAGATACAGTTTAAAATCTCAGGATTGGCATGTCATAAGTCCGAGAACAAATCTGAAGTGGATGGGTTACAAATTTCTTCTAACCAGTGAGAGCTTGACAAATACGCGGAATGATTAAAATGTTTGCGTGTTGTTAAAGTGGGCAAAATAACCGTTACTCCACTCTAATTCTCCAATTTTTTGTCGGTTGCACACTCTAAAAATACCTCTCATACAAAACCGTGTGAAATGCGAATGAAGATTTGTTTTACTTCCATACTGTTCGGCACCAACGAAACAAAGTTACTCTCAACGCAAAATGATCGTACGGTCGAAGTGCACAGAAGAACCCGACTCAGAGTTTCTAGAGTTTAAATATATTCGCTGTGCGCACCTCTCAAAAACGAAAGGAGTCTTTCACTCATGATATTCATTATTCAAAAGTCACATAAAAATTTCACCAATCGCAGCCAATGTTCACATTAGCGGGCATTTCGGAGCATCATTAGCAGTTAGTTACATTGTCCATAATTTGACACCCGCCGATCGTCGGTGTGGTTGGTTTCAAAATTGAACACCACATACTCGATCGCAGCCTTCGCATTTAGATGAGCCTTTCTGCTAGCCCACTTCTAAACGTCACGTCTGTTGTGGGGTTACTAGCGCTCTGTTTAACATGCCAGTCTTGTAAACAGGAGGATCAGAGTGCAAACTGTGATCCAGGCATGGATACTCACTACTGATGAACACTAATGAGAGCGAAACTCCAGTCTATTGCTTCATTTCAAAATGGGTTGGCCGAGAGACTTATCTTCACGCGAAGGCTGCGATCAAGTGTTCACTTTTGAAGTTACCTAAATCTTCTGACCTTCAATACTAACATGGCTTGTAGTGAAGTGTGTATATTTGGTAAATTTGGGCACTGGGGATTCAACGATATTACCTATGCTTGTCAAACCGGATATATTGTCCAAGCTGACAAAAAGCTAATCATCCCTCTGCTTGTGTCCCAAAACTTTCAGATACACGGATGTGCTGTTTTCATTCTCACTGAAGAACCACCACAAAAAAATCGTTTCAGGAATTTTTCAGTTTGCACTGAGTTAACCAACTGTCTCCTCAACTTTCACCTGCCACTCTTCTAGAAAACACCTAGAGCACAGGCATTGTTTCTTTCCTTCACAGAGATTACAGTACCACCAAACTGAGCCGCATGAAATCTGTTCTTTCCACATCAATCGACCAGTCGGCTTATCATTGTAGGTACACTTCGTCATTAGAAACTGTTCATACGTCGTTCTCTTGGGTAAGACATAAAAAGCTTGGATACTCCGCTTGATTTTCAAAAATCTCATACGTCCTCGTGTTGATAGTTTGCAGTAGATGACTGCATTTGTCATTTTTCTGCACTATACAGTTAGTAAAGAATGCATACTTGTAATACGTGTTTATAGGAATCACCCCCGTGATCAAGATATTCCTAAAATTATTCCCATCTAATCATTTGGGTACAGGCGCAGTAGCTATGTACACGCACCCGAGCATGTTCGACAAATGTTCGTTTATTCTTCAGACAAATGAGAAACCGTTTAGTGGTTACTTCCAAGTATTTTTAAATCTTGTCTTTGCATCAGGTTGTTCCGAAATCATACTCTCATCAATTTCATGTTTATTATTAATCCTCTCAATTTCACCTTTATCGTTTATGGAGTTTTTAAGTTGCAAGCCACAATTTTGTAAGAAAATCGGTGCAGGATATTTTTTAGACTATTTCTGTGTCTATGCGTAAAACTTCCATCATATGGCCATTTTGTCGAACGCAGGATATGTATTCATTGAAGGAACGCGGCAACCTGCTTAACAGGACAACCTGGAATCAATCCATTGTTGACAGCCAGATTATCAAACACTTCCGTAACTATTTTCTGAATGGTTTTATCTACATTAGTCCACTAAGTTAAAAAAACGTTTATGATGCATACTTTAGAATGATTGGTCTTACTAGTAGTAACATAGAAGAAGCGTCTACACCGTAAATTGGATGTGCATGTTTGCAAGAATTGGCTGGACACTCATTCATTGTGCTCATGGACTATACTATCGGTGAATAATCCTATCTATAGGGCCTGTTCTGGTCACTCAACCCTGATGCATATTTCTTAGGACAAAAGTCCAAAACGAGAGAAACGACCAGGATGGTCACAGATTCTTCTGCCGTGCTAAATGTAGTTAACCAGAAAACCTCGATTGACATCTGTTGTGCTGAGCACAAACATAACAAACAACCCTGAAAGTTATACAAGCTGCCAGTTAAATATTATACTACCCACATATGAGAGTACAAACCTTTTCAATCAAGTGCCGTTTAAAATATACTACAACATTTGATTAACATAATGGATGAACATAGAACACAGGAGACATGGTAGTATTTAAAATTGCGGGACCATTTCGCACGATGCTACCAACAAGACGAGTCGCTAGTCTATGGACGGCCAAGCGAACTCTTTCATTCAAGCGGCTGTGGTATCTGATGCAAGAAAACTTCTATACTAGACCAGCTTAATTATGCAGTCAGTGAATCCACCTACGAACGAGTTCGGTTTGGCCAAACAGTTTTGTGATCTGAATTTGGCAAGCTGACATTTATTAGTCTCTTTTTGACAGATGTCTCAGCATGGCATGTCGTTTCCTGCTCCTGGAAAGCAATCTTTATGGTGCAATTATCAGTGTGTTCCCATCAACGGCTGATTTTGCGCTGCTCTCTCATGGTGTGTTTACGTCTCTGGCAAGATTTTTTAACCATCCCAATGTTATTTGCATTTTTCACTCATCTGGTAAAAATAATTTCAGCTGTGGAACAAAGCCACATATAAAAAAGCGAACACTCCCTCACTCCCATAGTTACCTCTAGTACTCAATTTGTCCACAAAGAAAGTTTGTGTGATCTTACTCCCGAGTAAACTTTAGTGTTTTTGTGTTGGTGATACCGTGCAAATAAATGTAGCTATGTTTTACTAAAGATTTAAGTAAATAACCACGAAGAACATGTCTTAAATGTGTATAAAAGCAATTAATGAGTTAAATCCACTTGAAACTCAGGAGATATGACAGCCATAATATTGCATTGTACCCTCGGACGTTGTATTTCTATTTTCTACTCGATCAGTGCCAAAAGAAGACGTAACAGACGTGTGCAATTGCTTCGGACCCGTTATTTTCGTAAGCTTGCGTGGCCTAAGCACGAACACAGGACACAAAATATGTGATTTGACTGGAGTCGAACAAAAATGTTGTGGTGGGAAAAGTGTAAGAGCTTACGTCTTGTGGGCAAATTCACGTTTCTGTTCACTTTTGGATTAGATAGGCAGATACGCTCGGTTCTGTCCGATAAGATTGATGTTGATAAACAGTTTATCTTGTATGCTTTAGTGGAGTTTGTAGTGTGTCCTATTTCCATCTGCTTACTTTCAGCTGTAACTTAATACACACACCCACTCGTCTTTGTGTTGAGCCTGATCAGTCAGTGGTAGTTTCTTCATTTTGACAGCATTCTGTGTCTCTCGCGATTGTCTACCTGACAGATTGCCGTAATCCCCTTGTCTAGACACAATCCTGATCCTGTAGGTGGCTATATTCTGAAATATTCACAGTCTCAATAGTTACTTATCTAGACAGTGGACATTTGTATACCACATTTCATCCACGACCTTGCCAGTGTGTGTGCACGAAATGTGTACTGCTTGACCAGCGGAGACGTTTCATTTGTTTATAATACTTGGTGTTAAATAATTGATGAAGTTGAACATAACGGCGAGAAGACAAACCGCTAGGTTCTGGTATTTCATACTGTCTTTTCAGTGCCAAAAAAGGTCGGGAATATATACATATATGTATATATATAACACTGGCAGGGTTTGAGACAATAAATAATACAGCAAATGAGGTGGAGGACAACAGGGCATAACTACTAGGTCCATGGAATTTTTGCTCTTACATATGGTGGTTTTTGTACACATGATGTTGTCTAATCACGGCTGTCTCAACGAAACAGAAAAGGCGGGTTAATGTGGCACTTTACTATCCTGAATGTAGCCTCGAAATGAATCCGATGACATGTGATCAATGTGTATCATTCGAACGAAAATACCCATTGGAGTCAGGAGAACGGCAGACTAGCTAACAAAACTTTTTTCTGTGCTTGATCATTAGGCTAATTACAATGTGTATCAGGCGATAGACGAAGCCGGAATGTTGCCTGTCCCTGGAAAAAGGAGAGTGACATTTACAGTCACATTCTGAACCCACTCTGAAATGTGCCTCTCCGTTTCATAGTTCAAGCACCTGCAAGTACTGTGAAAATTAATTTCACAGGTTGTGCTTATGCTGATAAGTGCAAAGTGATTTGGTGCCAATAAGTAAGGGTTACAGTAGCTTGTGAGTTCGGCAGAGCACTACGACTCCAACCACTTGACAGGCCCACTTAGTCAGTGCGACGCGTTGTGTGTTGTATCCTCCAGTCTATTTATTGTTCTATTTCTTCACCCCAATCCACTAATATTACATAAATATGTTCTTGGACATCTTTTGGTTAGTAGTGAAAAGGCATATATATTCTAGTGCCCACCAACGTTCGCTTGCTCACTGCCACATTCAAATATTCCCTGTGTAAATCTAAATGTCATCGGCACCAAACCTAACCGACTGCCTGTAAGTTTCGCTCGGTCATATTTTAAGCATTTATGGACCACAGTGAAACTCGTACGCGGGCAGCCGTCACAGTGAACATATTCGAAATCGTTGCTGAATTTAAAATAATGGAACATAATAACCTTTATGCATGAGACTTTTGAGTCGTTTGGTTATCAATTTAAGGCTGATGAAGTATAGGTTGGCAAACCAAGCAGACGGCCTGTAAGTGTAGCAGCCGTGAACATCGGATTCAACAAAGTTCAATACACAATTAATTTATACATGTTTTTGCTCACGTTATGCGAGTTAACGATGTCAGTGTTTGAAAGATCATATACTTAGGGATTTCTTGTAAAACACTCTGGACGCATCTACTTTGTGTCAGAGACCCTGAAATTGTTTTTTTTTCAGAGTACTTACTTGTGGTAATAGGGCGATGATAAAAATAAACACCACAGCTAATAACAGCCTGGTCATCCTTGTTTCCATCCGATCCCTATCCGTGATGGGTAACGATGCACGGGAACGTGAAGAACGGGTCCTAGCCACCGAAACACTTGTGGGTGACGTCAACTCACTGCGTCGGTCTATTCGTCCATTTTCCATGCGATCATGTGCACCGTTAACAGGGGTCGTGGTTGTTGCATCTTGTGTGTTCGAACAAATACTGATGGATTGTAATTGTTTCCGAGATTTAATTCTTCGCATTTTGTTACTTTTGCGCAAAATTGTAACGATGATAATCGCACTTAGAACGGTCAGACAGACTAGAGGAAGCAATTTGAGAAAAATGGCCGTATTCCAACTCAGGTAGTCAACCAAGGCGTGGTTATTCACATATGTCACCATGTATAATAACTGATCCTTGGATACATTTAATCCGTTCACTTCGGACGGTGCAATGTGATGTGATAGGATGCATGGTATGGTTAATATGAAGCTGATTAGAAAAGACATTCCAGCGGCGATTTTTGCCCGATGAATTGAACACAGCTCATGACATCGAACGAGACATCGGACATACAGTACACGGAAACTGGCTAGGCTCACGATTATATAACTGGATGTGGAGTGAAATAGGTTCTGTAGATTGATATGTATCAGCATAAACACACACCAACCATAGGTAGACTGAGTGACGTGATCACCGATCAGAAAATATGCTGCGAACACGGCATAAGATGACATCAGAATTCCATCACTTATTGCCAGCATAGTGAGTAGGAAATTGGTGGAAGAAATCATTGATGCTTGGTTTAACACAATGACGCTAAATGTGTTGGACAATACCGCTAAGAGACACAAAACCACTGCAATGTATCCATGTGCATTTCCGTAGATGACTTTGAACTCGGAAAGAAATTGAATCGCTTGACACGTACTCGTTGAGTCAGCCACAACAGACTCTGGAACGGACATATCGTTTGATTGCACATCCATATTGTATGTAATATCAGTCTGCGCTAAAAGAAGGGGGAACAATCACCATAAAACATGATAGAACATTGTTCGAAATGGTAAGCTATCATTTGGGAATCTGAGAATGTTGTCAGTTTAGTACTCAGTGTTGGTCGTTATGTGGTTAATGAAAAAAAATCAGAACGGTTCTCAACAACCCTGATCAGAAGTAACACAGATGTGGTACAGGCGAGATAGTACTGTTTAAATCAATAACTTTCTACCAGTTTACGGTGAGCAGATGACGAATAAGCCGACAAAGAGATGCATAACTGCACTGTCGTTGGTTTAGTGTTAAATTAAACAGAAAATAATCGGGGCTGTGTTTAATTAATTGTTATTTTCGATTGTCCATCCTGAAATGGTTCACTTGCATTGATAGGTAATTTTCTCCACTCGGTGAATGTGGATGGAAACGGTCTGGTGCCAGTTATCAGGTTGTGTTGGCTACAAGAATAGATGTGGATTCAGTGGCTTGATCGACCTACACCTGAGGGGTATAGAGAAGTTCCACATCTGTCCTGTTTTTCGCCATTTATAGTTAATAGATATAGAACTGCTGGCCGAGCGAATGGAAGTCTGTGTTTGTGTAAGTATTGGTCACTTGTTCGATACTAGTTCAGATTATATTTTTTGATAAAAGCTCGGAGATCCATATGCTCTTCAGTTGCACACCATTGACATTTGTTTGCAGCCTTAGGATATGCAGCTGTTGTACACGCCTTTTGGATAGCCCTCGTAAAAGTGAAGAAGCCGGAACACAATTCATACAACATTTGGACAAGAGCCTCCGGTGATGCCAATGTGAGGTTACTGGCCTCACGGTAAATGAAGTAGTCTCGAAAGCGGGAGTCCGTCTGCCAGTTCCTGTCTAGACAGGAATAAGTACCAACGATCTAATTTAATAAGAGTGGGACTGAAGTCTAGTGCTCAATTTCCAGATGGGCTGACCGAAAGAACTTTCGGTGATATGGCGTGAGTGATGTTTCATTTGCAATAGCTTATACTTGTAGGTGTCACTTTGAACAGGACATTCATAAATGACATTCCGTTTGTCCGCGCTAATTACCGCATCGACAATTCGTATGCCCTACCTCTACGTGGTCCGATGTCCCGCGACCTTTTCACCCTACAATCCGAAACGCAAAGTGACCTCGTGAAACAGACGTGTTCATTCGTGATGCACCTGGCCCGGTGGACCATCCCAATCATGTCAACACCACAGGTGCCTGTACAACCCTCCCTCACCCACTCCCCCTCCACACACGCACAAATTATCTCACTCTTGGTGGGCCTGTCATTGGTCATGTTCACGATCAAACCAAAAGCCGTCAGGCCCTTTGACATGTAAAAACAAGTGGAGGTTTGAGACACGACACAACAGCGTCGTGCCTGTACTAGAGGACATGAACTAAATGGCACACAGTGTCACCGAAAGGATTTTGGCTCCGAGGCTCGTACTGTCTCACACAGCAAAGGAATTACGAGTCAAGGATTACACAGACATCAACCCTATTCTCTGAAACTCCCCCACAAGTCTCCGCATATTCAAGCAGTGATCTGCAACAATCAAGTGTACAGAACTAGCAGGATTTTGATAAGTGCAAACACTTGGTTATCTAGCTCATTATTCGTTTATATGTCACACTGCTAATTACGTGTTATACATGCATGCTTTTTATTGTCGTCATCTTTTGGTGATAAGTAACTCTAGCGCCAATATACTTACCTGACTGGTGTAAATCAAGACGGAACTAGACGCTGAGTTTCGGTTAAAACCCTGGCATCATAAAATACTAGATCTGTTGATGAATTGGCGATGGTTCAACTAAAAACCCTACCGAAGACAATAGACCCACAGTGAATGATATATTCTCACTTGTTTTTCCAAAATCGTTAAATTTTACTTCCAATTTGACAGTCTGGGGGCAGCTGGCTATATATTGCCTCGTTGAACGGGCCAGTGGCAACTTGGAAACTTCCACGAAAATGATAGCAAATGAAGCCGGGTGCTTTTGGCCGTGCCAAGAGGCAAGCATATTCTGCCAGTTAGGAAGAAATGTTTTTCCGTCACGTGGCCGACCACAGTTTTTATAGGAAAGCCCGATAAGGTTTGTTAGCTTCGCTTGCTTATGTACCGAAAAAGTGTATCGGACCGACGAGGCACATAGAAGCAAAAGCTCATACCTCACACTCCGTCTAACTACTTGAGTGTAACTTAAATTTACAGCTTAGTTTGGCGAGTTTATATGTGGTGAACACCGGTGAAATTGCTAAAATGACTAACAGTTCCTAATGCGCTTCAGTTAAGTGAAGATAAACTCCTGTACACATTTTGACCAAGTTGACTAGTACCGACCGAATCAGACTGTCAGATTTTGTTTCCACTCCATTAGTGAACTTGTTTGTGGATGACGAAACGTTTTTCAATAAACGCAACTGTGACCTTTTTTACGGACAATGCAGCCCGTCTTTCCACCAACAGTTTTATACACCTCGTATGCGTTACCGTCGTATGGTGCCTATTAGGAATTCATTCTTGCACAAGTAAAATTTGTGTACAAGACAACCAACATTTGGCGACAGACAAATGTTTGACAATTTTTTCGGTATGATGAGAACACTGACCACTTTCTTATTTATTGGCAGTTAGCTATCCTCCATGAAAAGTATGTAAGAACGTCTCACTTAGGTTGGTCACGTTGAAATAGTTGTAGCCTGTTTCATCCTAATTGAATACGTGTTCAAAATACACTAATAAACTTAACTGAAAACACACAAGAACAAACGCAAAAGGAAAATCAGCTTGAGAAACAAAGAAACAAGACGTCTCTATTTTATTTAGCAGTTCTCAATTGTTTCTGCAATGACAACGCAACAGATGGGGAATTACTGGATGTCTGAATGTGGACTATAGTGGTATCATAATTTGGACTTCTAAGAAGGTCTCGGTAGATACAAGTCAAGAAGGCATGCATAATGAATCATGATTTAAATAAACAGAGAGTTTTTCTTAAGCTTCACGTTGTTCAGGGGGAAAATATGAACCAAGATACACTAGAACAAAAGGAGTGTTGCCAAGTACACGTGTAAGTGAATGACAGAAGATTTACATTCTTCACTGAACCAAACAGCAGATGCAATAATAAACAAAGTGGCGAAAAATAGAATTTCTTGAATTATATTTAGTATATGTGAAAATATTCTGGACGCCGATCAACAAATTTGGGACGCCGGACTTAAAAAGACGCGATTGTAACAAGTGTGATTATCTCAAAATAGAAGACTACGAAATGTTCCGATATGTGTCTGTAACGATTATCTGAAAGGAATGCTAATCCATTACAACATTCCTGAGGAAGGCCACCTGAGGTAGTTGAAACACTGAGTATTATAACTCGCATGTAACGTCATGTTGTTCTCAATCGATCTGTTGATGACATGTTGAACACGAAGCCCAAACTGTCTGGCTTTATTTTCAATTTACTTGACACAGATAACTTACAACGGAATGCTAATCCCTATAAACTTAAGTATACCAGCTCGACATATTAGCTAGGTGGATTTTAGATGACAAGGAAATTTTCTGTTCGCTATTCTGAGGTAGAATTTTTTTTAATTTTCTGGAGGAAACCCAATATTTAAGCTCACTCACGACATTCAAAGGTACCGCTTCTTTCATGCGTTCAAATTACACATGATAAAATAATATGACCATCACACATGGGAAGTTATTTTCCCTTCAAGCAATTTGTTCCCTTGATAAGCCTGAGTGAATTAGCGAGAATAAGCGAGTCATTTGATGCTCTCAGGAGTAACCTTTCATGCATTCTAATCACACACGAACATGTAAATAAGTTCAAACATCAAGATAATATTCCGTAGGGTAACTGTCATGGCTGAAGAGAGTAGGCAGACAGATACGTAAGAGCAAATTAAAAATAGGATGTTGACTGCCAAGGTAGCTGCAAAGTCAACACAAATCGTTTTAAACACAGGGGGATTTGGGTGCCGGGTAACAACAGGCTTGGCACTATGACCTACATGGGAAGGGAAAACCAATAACTAGTTTCTTGTATCAAACACTATGTTTCCAAGGGGCAGGAAACAATAATGGAAACAACAAGTGTGTGTAAAGATGCCGACGAAACTCAGTGACTTAAACAGCAAAACGCAACTCAAACAGGACACAGAGTCAATGTTTGTGACGCGTTCTCCGTGATTTTCCGGAGCAGCCGGAAGCACGTCCTTCAGTTTGCTGAAGCTTTGACTATTGTGTGTCTAAATCCTCCTGTGTTCAAAAACGATTTGTGTTGACCTTGTGGCTACCTTGGTAGTTAACATCCTCATATTTTTAATTTGCTCTTACGTATCTGTCTGCCTACTCACTTCAGCCATAACACTCACCTTACGGAATATCATGTTGATGTCTGAACTTATTTACGTGTTCGTGTGTGATTAGAATGCACGAAACGTTACTCCGGAGAACATCACATGATTTGCTTATTTTAATAGCGGTATTCAAATTTTTCTTCAGTCGCAACAAACCACGAACAACACTGTACTTTAAAAAATCATACCAGTCGGGAAGCAGAGGCCATACCACTAGTGCCGATGTCTTATTTTTTCTGAATATCTACCCTTACGGAAACAAAAATTCAAAACGGATGTGAAGATAAATCATACTCTTCAATGAAATGATTGCAAATGAAACTAAATAATTGCAATGAACTCAAAGTGCAATAAAGCCATGTCTAGTTCTGAAGTGGCAATGAGTTGCGTGACGTCTATAAAACATATTTTTGGTGCTGTTGGACCTTAAATCATCACATACCAAATAGTCTAGAACTCGCCGCATACATTTTCATTATAAGCAAGTTAATCAGCACAACTACCTTTCTACAACATATCCATCTGGACACACACATTAGCCTTGGTTTCCAAAAACCGAGTATAAAATTCTTTATCGTCAATGTAATACCTGCATTTCAGCTACTGCCCCGGCACTTCTTTTATAAATAGTTCGAAAGTACTGGATTATGTGCTATCAGCTTTTGTCTAGAAGAACTGTTAGGCTTGTGAGGCGAAATGCTGGCCAAAGCTCTTTTGCGTACCTGCAGGGTTACCGGACCCAGTTGCTATAAAGTACCATCAGGTGAAAAGGTACAATGGTCACATGTGAATACGAATCACGTATGAACGAACCAGGTAGCACACGGTGCATCGAGAAATTGCACTGTTTAGAATTGAAAACTTCATGTTTGTGGGTTAACAAAGGCTAGAAGCAAACTAAAATATGAGGTAACGAAAAACTTTGATTACCATTCAACGTCTATGATTCACAAGAAACAAGACTGTTGAAAAATTCAACCAAACATTTTAGATGCAAACCAGCGGGTGCAAAAGTTTGTACACCGAGCCCGTTCTATATATTTCCACTGTTCCTATGGAAATTCAGCTGGAGTGAACTAACTTTACGTTAAGTTTTAGTAAACCAGAACTCAGTCAATAGTCATGTTTTCGGCACGTATCGCAGGAAACTTAGTTGCCGCACTGTTTGATTTACTGAGAAAGTTCGCAGTGTGACCGTGCGAATCCATTTGCATAAGAGCTGTTTTAGTCTAGGCAGCTGATTCGAACGCCTGCGGTGTACCATACTATAAATACAGATTTCCGTAGTTGTGATACTTCACCGATTTTCTTGAATCATCTGACGGTCATTTACTATACACAGTACACTGCACGGATCATTCGAGTCAACGATTGGAAATGTGTTCTATGACAGTAGGTATTTTAGCCGACCTCACCTATTAAAATACACTCAACTTAGCTGAATGACATCCCATATATGATTCAAACTCACCGGTTCGTCTACGATATGGCTTTTCTGGTCATGCAAATTAAAGAATCACTTCAGATGAGCGCGAGTGGCAAAAATATCAAGTTGCCGTAGAAAACTGAAACTAATTTGACTCGAGTTGTCGAAGAGATATTAATTTGGTAGTAGGTCAACGAGCAAGTTTCGTGCACAAGCTAGTCTTCATCTATAATATTAAGCTGACTAGGAGAATAGGATTACCATTATTCACGATAGAGTTATGAGTGGGAAGTAATCACAAAGCCTTCTAGCACAGCTGTGTTTAGCCGAGTTCTCGACAATATTTACCTATCATCGATGGTCTCTTAATGTGGAAGGTGTGTTGGGGTAAGGAGATAAGTCTCATCGTAGAATGTTCCGAGCCCTAATGTCAATGAGTATCTAGCGAACACCATACTCCTTCAAGTCGACTCTAAGTTTTACAAATACGGTTCAACCGGTGTAGAAGAATGTGCGGAACAGCAATAGTGATGGCAATGGATCGCCTGAGAATAAAACTGATCTAGTTGCTAACCCTGACTAGCCGTTGCTTTAAAGTCTCCTTGATGTGATCTCATCATACACAAGCAATCACGAACTGAAAATCATAGTCAAAGTTGAATAATTGACGGGCACCTTCTGGCTGCGTGAATAAATTTCCACAATCATATGAAAAGACAGAATTTACGGGGACGAATTACATCCTTTGTTCTGAATATAATGGAAACCGTTGATGCCTTTTAAAATTTCGACAGTAAAATCACTAGATATGAATGGTGTATTATTAATATGAGTAAATTTTTTTACATTCAGCATGCACACGCATGCTTAACTTGACTACAACAGAACCAACTGGATATGGATACCCGAATAAAATAAACACAGACTAAACAAATTGTTACCATGACAACCTAAACATACCCGCTTTGGCTACTCACCAGTTTACCGGGGTAGTTGCATGGCCAATGAAAGGTTAATTTGTTTCCGTCGCTGTCAGTGTCGCAGTCTAAAAAACGCTTCTTGACCATTTCAACTGCAAATGCTCGTCGCTCTACATAGGCCTTAAACCCAAGTCATGCAAATAACTAATTATTCAAAAATATAAACTTCATTTAATGTGTTATAGGAAAGAGTGAATTTGAACACGGACAAGTGAAAGAATCAAACCCATACTTCACGCTATGCAGTGGGAACTAGAGCACATTCACTGTGAAAAAACTGATGTTGCCAAATTGTGCAGTGTATCTTGAACCATCTGTATTACTGAAATACTCTAACTCAATCACTCTTCATCTGCCAGCTGTTCGATATGTAGCATTTAGTCGGCGGCAAAGCTACTGTTTGAAAGTGTTAGTTTACACTCTCTTAAAACATCACTGGTGAACCAGAAGTTGACCTTTCAGTATTCATAATCAACAGCATATTCATTATTGATCATGATTAACACCTCTGTGAATTCAGTATATCTACTGGGAATATGCCTGGTCAGAGAAAGTCACCAAAGGTCAGTTCTTACAAGAGAATCGTACATTCCGTTAGCATTCTAGAGGACATAAATAACTTGTCTGCAAAAAGTCTCTTATTTTTGAGGCTCGGTGTCGAATGGAACTCAGTCATTGCTACTCTGAGAAAACGAAAACTTCTTAAGTACTTAGGACTCTTGAACGGGTGGAAATTTACAAGTGACAACTTGGTCGGAAAGTAAGTTAAGTGCAGATTCCCTCTTTAGAGATGTAAAAAATATGACATGGGTCGCCACCAAAACTTGAATTTTGGTTCCATTTTAGAAATACAGCAAATCAGGCTATTATCTCGCGAAATATTCCTCTGTTTTGTCTCATGCTATTCCTCTTGTTTAAGAGAAAGTAAGTCATTCAGCTGTGTAGTTGTTTCCAACAATCACCCCAAAAGTAAATTAAACGCAGAGTATTCACCTCATCCAGCGGGTTATTTTCAGCTTCATTTCATCACAATAAACAAGAAACCATCAACAACTTCTGTTCTTTGGGTTAATTTAAACCAAATATCACAATGTTGGTCACAATGTTTGTATTCCGATAGAATTTCCAGCAAACCTGTTTAAAATATAAACACTTCGAATTTTGCTCTCGTCAGAGTTTGCCACTGACGCATATTCTTGCCATGGCTGCGATTAGAACGTCGGCCACTCTTTTACAGGGCAACTATTTTGACTATTACAGGTCACTTTGAAACAAGAAGTCTATTCACTGGTGTATATTTCCTGTGTTATTTGCTCAATTGTGACCCGTCGCGTGGCCGTTGTTTGGATTACTGCATTTACTGGCGACGTACTTGATCCACAAAGTTTACAATTATTTAAACTAAAAGACACTTTAGAACGTTTCCAAATAAAACTCGCATTCTATTCCAGTACGGCAGGCAGCCTTTATTGAGGCCATATAAATCTGACCCGACAGAGAGCCAGCTACATTATGGCGTCTCGTTTTCAAGTTTAATTATTGAACGGGTATTATCCGACAGCATTCGTTCAGTCGTCAAAATAAGTGTTCAGTAGTGTGATGTAGTACACCTCATCAAGTGTCGCAAAGCCAACCGGTAATAATGTGTGTGATGAGACTGTGCGTATTGCTTACTAGTTATCGACCTTTTTTGACTGACTGCTTCAACACAATGGATTTACAAATACATCCATCAGCTTGGTCTTGAATTTCAAGCCCCATACTCGTATCCCTTTGCAAGCTGAACTGAATACGGTCAAGCGGTGAGTTGACAAAGGATCTATTCATCAAACAGGACGAGCTTGCGTACACATCAGATGGTATACAGCTGTACGCGTTTTTGAAGTGAGACGTAAGAATGACCAGGACTTTCGATACCGATGAGCTTGTTATTTTAACACATGGAAAACTGAACAGTACAAGGTGGTTTGTCGTACACACTATGGTAAAATGATCAATTTTCCACTACAACGGAATGGTTTTTAAGTGAATCACGAATTTTAGGCTTGAGGACGTTTCGAATGCTCTATTTTTGCAAACTGTTACTGTTATAAAAAGAAATATAAGTACAACGATTTATGTGAAGCAAACTGTGGTGAGACTGGTAGTCAATATTCGGAACTTCAGTTAAGGATATTGTCCTGGTATGATCTACATTCATCCACTCCATGGTGGATGACTGTGCAAAGATATGCTTCCGGTTTATTTTAAGTTCTCCACAGAGCTGTTAGACCGTTGCTCACTTTCTCACCCCCAAGTGAGGTAACCGGCCATTGATGAAAACGGGGTGTAAGCTTACTACAGTGGGCACCACCAAGTCAAATATCCCACGTAATGCGGGACCAAATTATTGTGCAACCTCCCAGCCACTTCCACTTCTCAGTAGGGCACAGGACGTGCGATAGCACAGAGAAGTAGTTCACCTCTCCTGTTAATTCTGGTTTATGACCCCACAATAAGGAGTTTTCAAAACGTTAGTCTATCGATCCTGGTAAACCTACTGACTGAGGATTTACGTATATAACATCCCTACTGTTTAATGTGAGGTCATTGGAGCAGGGTTTCTTTACAGACGCGTGATCGGACCAAAATATCATTCACAGCAATGAGATACGCTACCCACGATTCTAACGACAACATTTTTGTACAGTTCTTTTTTCAAAATAGGTTAACGGATAGGTCTGTTAGAATGCAAAATCTGATCACAGTTCGGTGTGATTTTTGAGGTGTATCAATGAAATTTATTATTGACAATAAAGCTGGTAGAGTTGATAGCATTGAAATCCCTCCAGACAATTTTCTGTCAGGTGAAGGTATTCTTATTCAAGGAACAAATTAGTTCTTCATACTACATTTTTGCTCGCATAACAGAATTGGTTAGTAAGAGCAGTGTAATCTGACTTTCTGTTTCCGCATTCCTCACATAGTCATAGCGGTGTTGCTCTTGTTCTTGGTGACGGCCAATCATAAAGGCTGACGTCCGTGTAACGTCCAAATAAAATCTGTGCTTAACCGAGGTAGCTGGACTTTTAACTCTTCACTCGTTTTCTAGCGTTCTGTTTCCAAAATATTGTTTTCATTGAACATCGGGTTTATTAACGGGAAGACAGCTATCCAGAAATTTCAGTCAGTTATTCCCGACATCCTGTAACTAAGGTAGACTGATCAACTTTGTTCCAGAGTAGCCATTCTAAAGTTTTTGGTGGCTAGATTACGTAATGATAACTTGTAACACCACATAACTTTCGGATGTAGGAAAGTGTTTCCTAATTACTGTGGTATGTGTGATATCTTAGTAACCTGTTTTAACGGGGCACATTCAGAGCGAACATATTTTTGACAGTTTGAACCGCACAGTTATTCCACGCAGAGATTTTGTTAGGGTTGTCATGCTGATCAAACTATCAGTGAATTTACCGTCTTTTTTTAAGAATAAAAAGAAACGTTGAAACAGTTTTCAGAGGTGGCAGACAAGTGACACTACCAATTCTAAAAATATATGTACTGCTATTCAAAGGCAACTAGTCATTCTTGCCTTTATACTAAAGTGTAGCGATTCTAAGCAGGAATTTTCGTCACTGTCTGTCCAAACTCACTTTGTTAGACTGTGAAATTCAATCTGTATACCAGCAGCCTAAAATGGCTTTATGATGAACGAGTTTGTATACTCTGCTATGAGGCTGACTGACTCATTTATTAGTTGAACAAATGCTCACAAAATGTCATACATATAACTTAAACAGCGAAGCATATTTTATAAGTGGTAAAACCATCAGCTCGTTACACACAGTCCTAAACCTAGACGAAGTTGTCCGGGAAAAGAAAAAACCAGCCATGCAATTCGGATACGTGACTGGATCCAAACAAATTTCCCTACTAGCATTTTCGATTAAATCCAACCTACATAATCACTGGATCGTATCAGGCAGTTCCATTTACTTATACTGAACTACACCGGTCACAATTTACGGACAACAAAGTGAGTTAACGTTTGGAGCAAATGTCTGAAATGTACTCAGGCGTGAGATGTTTTTAAACAATGAACGAAATGAAGGGCTGTACACTGTGTTCGGTGATCGCTTCGAATGATGTGGAAATTCGCCTAGTCAATGACGTTCAGATACACACCAAACCTACGCGTTGGACCTCAATGACGGAAACTGTCCTACTCAAAATCAGACGAGAATCCCACTTTGATTGTTGTCGGTTGTCAGCTAGATTTGACATAATTTCAAACTTTTTCTACATCTTTGAAAAATTTTATTTAGAAATGAGCCTAAAACCGACTGTGGATTCAGAACCAGTAACATTTGACTCGAAACCTAGAAGTTTTACTCAGTCGCACACGCGATAATCCCTAAGAAATAATCTGATATAAAATAAACACACCAAGATAGGCTATACAGTCAACACCGCGGTAAGATGGAATCATAAATGGAGGTAAGCTCACATTATTCTCACATATTCACGTTAAATATCCACTAGCACAATCGTTATCGAAAGTCAGAAGGAAGATTCATCAACTGACCAAGTGGTGTAAATTTCCCAGTCGTTTAGGCGGTCATTTCAAGCACTCATCAATACAGGTTAGTTAGTTTGATGCAAGACCGACTGCCACGTATCCGGAAGACTGTACTTGTTGGTTTTACCCTCAACAAACCTGCTACAAATATCCCATTACTACCCTCAATCACACTGTCGTGTATTTTTAAAACAGTTGATAATTAGCCGACAAGTTTGTAAATCGGTCTGGAGGTGGGTTTTAGTATATCACATAACAAAGGTCAACCACGAATTCGCAGTCAATCGTGAACGGTTTTGTGATCTGTCTTCGGGTTTCGTCTACCTCAATTAATTCATGAAACATTGCAGCAATACACAAGACAAAATGTCCAGTAGATTATACGAAAAAATGGTAATTCGAATAATCAACAAATTATAATATTCCAGGGTGCTAAAAATGTAACATCGTGCAACCGTTGGCCAATTACTGAAAGTTCAGAGATAATGAGGATACACAATTTTTTATAGGCAAGAATGTAAAAATCTATTCGTGGGATATAAAATAAATTGTCCAACACCTTTATAAAGCAAACAGGATACTGAGATCACTTCTGACACGCTCGGAAGACTAACTGCCACACAGTAATGCTTGGAGCTGTTTCTCTTTGTCACAAACGATAAACTCTCTATCTGATTATCTATGCCGTTTTCATTGACGTAGCGCTTCAGGCTTGGAAATCACTGTATCCAGTGTTTACATTCGGTGTGCACAAGTTCACCACTGATTTGTTCCGTTTGAATGAATACTGAACCACAAACGGAACGTCGACAAATGAGACAGTATCAAGCACAAACATGCGCATAGAGTTCTCCTCGGTTATGGAAGACAAGATATCCATATTCGGCGACCACAAATTATTTCATAAACATGACGCAGGTGATATGGCATTCACGGACAAGAAGATCATTCACGCAATGCTAAGTTTGTATTAAGCAATCCTTTCAGAGGTTACTGTAGTATGTGCCACGCTTTGATTTACATCACTGCAATAGTTCATTAGTGGGTCTGATGTACCCTGGGTTTTTGTGCACAGACACAGTAATACACATTTGTAAAATTGTGAGCATTACGATGGTTATTAGTTGATAGAAATTAGTTTAGTGTGCAGTTGTAGTAAGTTCATTAACGACGGCTAAACTTTTATTTCGCTTTGAGCCAATTTTAATGTCAGCTGCTAGCAAGTTAAGCACGGTTGGCGCAGTTTCATTCTAGACACCCATTGGATAGTGCATACGCACCTCACTTACGTGATGAAATAGTTAACTGCTACGCACTCCGACGCAAAACTCCGTGAGTGAAGATAAAAACACGCTGGTCACGAATATTTTGTGTGAAGTTACAAGAAAACTTTGTCAGTCCACGTCGACGCAACATACCAACTGTGCACCCGTTAAGCTTGCGACTAATGAACCAATACCAACAGTCCGATAATTTTAGAAAACCACAGAAAATGAAGGCATAAACTAGTACCAATATATATACTTTGGCCACTGCACGTTAAGGATCACTGTCATTGATACCTTCAATACATACAGAAACGTCAGTTAAAGGTATCGCACAGTTTTTTCGATAAGCTTAGTTTTGATCTTATTGATCACAAAAGCGCATAGAAAAGGTCTAACACATATACGGAACCAAGCTGTGATCTTATATTGTTACGCGAAAATTGGCTAATGTTGAACTTCGCTATTATTTTGATCACACTCAGTGGTTTGGATAAAAAACACTTGAGAAGACTCAACATTCGTCAGTAAACCCTTTTTAAACTTTTTATTTGTGATACTGCCATACAGGAAACCGTACACTGGTTCTATGAAGCGCTCAAACAATTTCCTTCATCCTCTCTGTAGACAGCGTAAAACGTCCACCACCCAGAATGAAATCCAGGTGTTTGATCAAACCCTTCATATGGTATTGGTAAATTATGTACAGCGTTCGATTCTGAGTAATCCGTATGAGTTATAACTATTCTACAGTTTGATCTGTGCATTGCCTATAAGTGTTTAAGTGTAAATAACGAAGTCTCATCTATAAAACAATAGAATATATCATTACTTTTTGGGAAATTGAGTTCAAGCTCCCCTTTAATAGTTGTGTGTTGTCCACACCTTTTTGTGTAAGATAGATAAATTTTGTTTGTGTTTATCTATATAAGCTTCGAGCAACATTCTCATACATTCAAGCAATAAACGTGGCTTTTCAAAATGTGATGTTTGAAAACATCCTCCAACTTATAAAGACAAAACAACCTGGAGTTGCATTCAAAAACATTCCCAAACTACTTGTTACGCTTAATTCGAGTGCAGCGTTTCAACTTGTAATTGTGAATACTGTGCAACTTGTGTCATTAAATGCATTTTCAAAAAGTATGAATATACAACGTTTCACGAACATCTAGAGTCACACTTCGTTACATATCAGTCAGGTGAAAAAAATCAGTATCATAAATTGAAACGATTTTAAAATCATATGAGTAGAGATTTTCAGCCTACACCATTTGGTGGAACAATACAAGAAAGTTTAATTTTACAAATATTATTTTGGCGATAATAATATGATGAGGTAAATGGATAGCGCTAAAATTTCTTTCACTCCGTCAACAAACAAAATAGGTCGATAAAAATGGTAAAGTATGGTGATGTGTCCTGTTTTGCGCGCAATTAGGATAAGATATTTTGAACTGCGTGATAGTTCTGAGACACAATGTATCGACAAGAGGGTTATAAAAATTTGGTCATAAATTGTATGCTGTAAAAAATGGCGACATTTTGGTACACTTTCTACGTTTGAAAATGAATTCCATTAGATTGTAAATGATCTCATTCTTGATTACCCAATGTGACAGCGAATCAAACTTAGTACAGTATCAGTTCACTGATGCCAATTTAATGTTGCTTGCACAAATAACAATTAATTTTCTCTCCGGACAAAATAACATAAACAGACGCAATGCTGAGGGCGGGCATTATGTTGATTGACATCCTTATGGCCTATCTTGACAGAGCAGCGCCAGATATCGTTAGTTTGAAAATGCGTGACAGACTTACTTGCAGATGTGGCCCAAACATTTGAGCTCCTACCAACTGAGCCATTGCAAACTATGGAAACTGACAGTTGGTTTTTGTAGATGTCCAGTTGTTCAGCTCTGAAACAAGCATTCTACGTTGGTTTATCAAGTGAGTAATTGCTCGAGGATGCCACTTGTGGCGTCGGGAAACTTTCACTTCATTTGTTTGCGAGCAATGGTTTGTACAAACGCTGAGGTTCGGCTGTTTTGAGAGGAAAGTGTACCTCAAGCTTGAATTCATCGACTACAAATTCACACAAACTGAACATTGTACAAGTCACCTCCGTAACCGTCAGTCTAGTCAACGCCCAGCCATCCGCTACAAAATTATTGCGTTAGACTATGCGCATCTCACAGCCTATAATGACTATGGCGTTATAACCTTAATTGAGCGTATCTTAGAAAGACGATTTGACGCATATAAGTCCGTTAAATGGAGTGTGCTGCGTTCAATAACTCGCGTGCCTTTTACTTCAAGAACAAATTATTTCAGCACTATCTAACTCAGACAAGAGTGGCTAAATCCTCTCCGCTGTGAGATGCAGTTCATGAAGCTTGTAGACGAGGACCTCCAAACAGAAATGTTTACTTCCAACAGTGGTTGCCAAGTTCCGAAATTTGGTGAGCAAAAGTATAACAATATAACCTTCTCTTAGATCAAGTTACACGGTAACTCCAACAGCGAAGATTTCGCGGCTCACATCAAACTTATTGATTCGTATATTTTTCGCCATATAGAGGCATAAACTGCATGTGGGACTTGTATATACATTTAAAGTGCGCCACCATATACCGCAGTTACCTGAGGAAAAGAAGTCAACCGTAAATAAGTCAAAATCCTTCTTTGGTCATTTCCGAATGCATTTGTTCATTGATAATGCTAAGAACGGTGTTATCACTCGTAGCACTTGTAACATTCGAAATGTTATGTTTCCTCTCCGACTAAAGCTTTGTGACTTTTGATGAATACTCTCTGTCAGACTTACGTGATAGAAATATAGCGTCGCTTAACACCGTTTACGCAGTGACTATGTGAGGTTTTCCAGTGTGATAGATTCATAAGCACAGTTTACTAAGCCAGAGTAAGGCAGCTCTTGGCGATTTTGAGATTCATTCCACTTATCACTAGATCGCATAATGGGAGGGTTGAGCCAATTCAAGAGTATATTGACTACTTACTGCTATTTGTGTGTGTGATACTTGAAGGCAAATTGGTCAAAAAATCAGTGTGTTCAACTCGGACTCAAGAGAAAAGAATAAGTAGGGTTTTGCAATAGTAACCGACGTCGTACCGTAAGTAGACGTCATGTGATATAGAAAAATCGCTGACAAAATTTTGACGGATACATAATCTCTTGTGTGAGAACAACTCGATGTATTTTCACAGTTGACTGTTTGTCACCTAATACAACGGTTACCACGAGTAAGTAGACATGCATCAATATGTATTGTACACAACTTCATGAAAGCCGTTTGAGGAGAACGTTCACCTTATACAAAAATGTATCACTACAAACAAACCTGATCTTTACATCATTAGCACGGTTGAATAAATGACCCAGTCGTTGCGCATCACATCAGTTTCCAAAAGATATGTCGATGACCTCGAATGTAGTTAGTTTCAATCCTTAATGCCGTCCGTTTCATCTGGAACTGAGTATGCATGTACCATTATGTGCCCACATTTCAACCCTACACGCTACCATTTTTGAGCTCAGTGCCCGCTAGGTACTGAAGGTCTCAGTAAGGTAGAAATACGACCGACAAAGTGCTAAAGAGTACGGAGGGCTGGATTACACAACATAACGTTGATTTCATAAAGGAATCCGGAGAATGGTTCGCCGCTAGGTCCAAGTGAAAAGTTCATGAACTTTTGCTCAGATAAGTGTATGAGAGTGGATGTACTCAGGAATCGATTAATGTTATCCAGGAAGTTTGGACTGAATTTCTAAAATCGCATCTGAACTTTCGTTAAACATCATGTAGAACCGGTGCACATAATCGTTCAATAAAAATGGTAGTTACATTTAATTTGTGCGCGTTGAGACACACTCAACTGAAATGTTCGTAGCATTGAGATACAGCTCTTTCTTAATATACCCGTCTGACTTCCCCAAAGGATGATAACTAGGTACTTCTTACTTGCAGGCGTATTTAACTAAGCAAGGTATCTGGCAAAGTTTTTCAATATATGAAGCGAGGAATACAAACCACCACGAATGTTCGTTTTGGGTGTCTTCTAGTGATACTGATTATGCTGAAGATTGGCCGTTTGTTATTGAATTCACAAATTCCCAACTCATAGGGATGCTGCATTTTTGAGAAGAAGGTTACTATCAAGAGATCTTTCCAGTACTGATGATATAAATAATCCCCCTTAGAGACGATGAGTTTTCGCTCACTTCAGCTTGCACTACAACAATTGGTGCTCTCTATTACACAAAAAAACTGCGTACATTACATTACAGGAGTACATACATAGAATCGATTTTCGATTTCAATACCTGCCAAATATTAGCTATTTCAGAATAACAACCCTATAACATGTTCAACTTGGAAAAACTATCCCTAATGACAACACACCGATCATTTACCTTGGCCTGCTGATACTTGGATACCTTCTTACCAAACAACTCAACAACAACTCAACAGCCGGGACCGTAGATGTTGCCGAATAGCCCTGGAGTGAAATCTCACAATCGCGCCTGCAATTATTTACAAACAGTGTGCACAAGTAACGGCTGGAAATCTTTAGCATAATTCAGACTGGATTTCACCATTGGACGCCATAATCTATTCCGAATTGAAATGCCATTGTGCTTATTATATATCACTGCTCTGAATTTCTCTAATCTTTGAGAATATTTCAATCTAAGTTTGGTTTGTATCCACACGTGTATAAAATGAATATCACTCCTCAAATAAAATCGGCAAAATATACGAAACTATTCAGTGTCCGGACAATTTTGTCAAAATGCCTAATGATGTCTGCATGTAATCGTGTAGAAATGAATGTTGACTAAACTGGCTTTCCAGGCTGATTTTTTTCAGATAAAATTCAAGATCTAAAACCGTGAATGATGGAACAATAGAATTAGTAAGTCTTCTGAGGGAGATCCTGTAGAGACTTGAGAAGTGATTTAATGAAAGCATGAAATCCGTTGATAACCGATCGAAAATGAAATAACTGAACAATAGATACAGTGAGAACAACATGTGAAGTGCCAAAGTGAAAAGCTGAGTAGAGTTGAATGATGAAAATATTAAGAAAACTGGGTGTAGAAAGCAGCAATAGAGCGCGCACGAAACTTGCGTGTTGGTGAGGAAATTTCGGTGAGTTGCTAATCGAGACGAAGGCTGTGATAAGCAGGTTAGCCATTCAAAATTAATTCTCCGAATATCATTCGCTGCAAATCTTCACTTTCAGCCAAGCTCTCGAAAAAAATTTCAGTGCGAAGCTTCATCACGCAGTAGAATGCATAATTACGGTTACAACAAACCACCAACTTGACGTTAAAACAACGAACTAGCTAGGCCAACGCAACGCATGATTGTAATAAGTTCAGTGTCATCGTTTCAACCAAATTCACATGTTTTGCATGGCCCGTATGTAACCGGCTCAACCCGAAGGACACAAAGTAAACCGCGTACCGTTTGCTTAGAGATATTCTGCTCTTCTTTTCTTCAGGATGTTTTACTTCTGCTCTTATAACCACTATAGCCTCATGATGTATGACTAGGTTTGGAGTAAATGTCGTTACATTGTGACTTCGGTGTATGCTTCCAAAAAATTCCAGATGATAAACATAAAGCAAGTAACGTTGAACTTTCGATTGCGCCAAATAATTTCTCGTAGTTGGTAGACGACAACACCTACTGTGGTCTCCAGTGAGCAGTTGTCAGCATCTTTAGTCATATTTTTGATAAACAGTTAGGTCAGATTGAATGACTGGTAAGGTAAGATGAAAACTTGATTCCAACTCCACAACCTTTAAGCCATTCTTTCAGGGTACTCTAAATTTTTTTATTCTAGCTAAAGTGTATGTGTCTACAAGGTTGCGTTCCATCGGCCTGTCCATGGACGACTACAAATATCTGTCTTTCCCCTCGGATATTCAAGGTAATCTTGGGCATACAGTTAAGAGTGTAGTTGTTATTAAAACATTGTTGCTGGCCCACTGGTAGACAAACAGTTGTGAAGTTTGCGCCGTAACCTCAAAGTGTAGAAAATGAACGTTTTGGCTATTACAGGAAAAATAGCAACGATGTAGGACAGATTTTATACGGACCAATCCCCGTCATTTATACGAAGTCCAAAATTAACCTGCTTACGTGTGCGACAGTTTCTGCGTTTACTTCACTAAACGCTCTTGTGGATTCAGATGGACCAGTCATCCAACCAGGCGCCTTCTTCAGGGGATGCATGCACACTACTCTATATGGCTGACCTAAGGCAAGATAACTATCCGTTGCCTGTGCAATTCTGACACGCCTCGATGAATTGAGGCACTACTCTTGCCGAAATTAGCTCCAAAAATCATTTTCAACCTTAGTTATCAATAACCCAAAAGAGCTAGTTACCATATTCCAGTCATCATAGAGTCGATCAGAAGTCGATTGCACAATTCACAGTTTACACAGATTCTAAGGTTACCTGATCAGTTCGATCAGTTAACTCCCCTGCTTTTCGGAATTGCTTGGCGCAATCATTCAATAAGCTACGTCTTAATTTTGCCCAAGTGACAATTCTCACCTCGCAAACTGTTGGATATTTAGCTAAATTATGAATAACTGTTCGCTAAACCAACTTTTCCCATGTACGTCATTACGATTATTTTTTCCGTTCAAATCGCTTTATACCAACTCACTGGACGAATCTATTTCTTCCTTCAGAGATTTGCTACGGTAAACCTTGTGGCTCAAGAGACATGATCAACCATTTCGATAGAAAGCAAGGTCTCAGGCGATTACTAGTGGTCTAAGACAACGGAAAATACAGTGCTAGCTTCATCCTAAACGATTAACAATCACCCGGTAACGTATGTAATATTCCATGGACGGGTAAGTGTATTATGAATACACAAGCACCGAGGTCTGGTCTCAGGCAACACACTGAATGAAACGGAATATAACAAGAAAATCGTTCCAAATTTACCACTCTCAAAAGAGAGTGTGACCCCTCAGCAAGTTTTTGCGGGGAAAGATAGATATTTGTAAATTAAAGATTTCATAACCAGTATGAATTTCGATAGAAAAATTGACTTTAGAACATGCGGTAAGTCAGTAGACGTTTGCATCACTGGTTTTCCCGAGCGATTATAGAATTAAAAACTCAAGCGCGTTATTATCAGTTTCTAAATACACAGAAGACAAAATGCAATAGAGCCGCAAAAACGGGAAGACATCCAAAATCCGCAAAGTAAAGTAGCACTGAACAACTTTTCTCACTTGTCTGTGCGTACTCCGCTTACTGTGACAATGCTCCTATGTGTTCCGTTTCAGAACTGTGACTGTTCCACTAACCTTAGAACCCCGTTACTTGAAGTTCAGATAAACGTGAAATTTTAATCGTTTTTCAGAAGACAAGTACCAAAAATATCAGAGAGACTTACGTGCCCATGTTTACGGCAATTTACGACATGCTGTTTTAACCGATATGAAGATAACTCTAGGTAGCTGTGCAACTTTCTGTATAGGGTGCTAAACACATCTGTCTTCACCTCAGGTCTTTGCATGCATCGCTGTCAGTCTACCAAATTCATTTCAAACGAGAATGTCAAGGTGGTACTTTTCTCCTTCTATTAGAGTGATTGTTGTGGAGTAATCAGTTGTGCACCATGTGAAATATACTTGTAATGCTTTACCATGATTCCACAGAAACAAAATTAGACACTGAATTAAAATTGAGCAAATCAGTCCAAGGATTGGCTCAAATGACCAACACCACACAATATGCTCTTATTCCTCAAACCTACTAGCCACTTGGAAAAAGGATAACGGTCCAAGGGTTAAACCGTGCAGTTTGAATAACATGGAGTACTCGTTGATATGCCGGCGATCCCTAATCCGGCTGGTCGATTCATCAAATTGAGTCGTAACGATGATATCCTTTCCTGTGTTGACGTACAAATGAATAAAATTGCACTAACCAAGTTGGCCATGACGGTTTTCTTATTCTACTGGAGTTCAAATCACCAATACAATCATTCTTGATCTTTCAAGTTGAGATAGGATCAAGCCAACAGACGGCTAAACCATCGCATTAAGTAAGTCATAATATCGCTTGCAAACCTACATAGTGTGTAACAAAATAAGTGCCCGCCTAACTTCGAAAGGAATGTTGTATCGTACACGGTTCGTTGTAACCTTCCATCGGACTAATAAACTTGGGCCGTCCGATTACCTGTTTACGACGTTCGTTCCCTGATCTTAGCATCCGGTTTATGTGGATCAACTATACAGACAATCAGTTGATCAGACAATGGTTCACCAAATAAAACAGTGCAATCACTTTTACACCGAACAGAGTTTTTGCTATTGAATCCGTCAGCTGCGATATTTTTGTTCTATGCTTGTTCGCAGAATGTCAGGTGGATCAAAAGTAGGCCGGCGATAGACAGACAACTGTGACATATCTAGGCGTGATAAAGCTGAAACTATCGTTCAGCCCAGCCGACTCCCAAGATCTATGATTGCTGATAAGTTCAAGTGTTATGCGACATAATAATTAATGTTATCTCCTTGAGGACTATCATTTGCTCCTAGATTAACTATACATTATTGTTTACCCATTATTTTCAATTGCACTGTATGGTTTCACGTCATTCCCTCACCCTTACTATGCAGTATACCTATTATGGCTGGACGATAAGTTGACGGTGGAGTGTTTTGAACTTTGCGAAAACGAGGCAGTTTGTCCAAGTTACATACAGACCAGACTGAGACCGACGGCTGTGGACCGTACAGCTGTGGGTTGCCGTCCTTAGTCACAACTATTTTCGTAGATCACATAATGGGTTATTGTCGCAAAGCAGGATTGAATTTTTTTGTACCATATATATAATCATTTCATAATCTGGTGACGTTTTACTTTTCTTAGTGGGGGATTTAAATACTTTCACTGGATATTTGTATGCTGTAGGCTCTCCTATAGATCAGCGATTAAATAAGCAAATTACCCACCATCCAGCATTGAATACTCTGTAGGAATTTTGAATATATGACCGGTGAATTTCACAATGCAGAGCAGTTAAAAAATTGCTGTCAACAATCCGGCCGATTGAATTCAGCACACGAACGCCTGATGGCTACTGAGCACTACCGGTTTATGAAATTCCAGCACGAGCGTCATTGTATTTTTCTGAAGCTGTCTTATAACTGCACAGAAATGGTGAAACTAGATGATAGGCTGTTCTAACAAACTTACCGAAGGTAGAAGTTGAACAATCCTGAAATTTAAATGGAGTGAATTAACTCACAACAATTAGTTAACAGACTGTGAAACAAGAAACTGTATGACAACAAATATCACAAACCCACTGCCTGACAGCTTTCCAAAACGAAAGAAAATGTCCGGACCCAAAGTAAACAAAGCTTGCGTATAGCTCATGGAAATAATCAAAACTGTTCTAGATTCTATCCTTACTTAAACGAGAACGTGAATATGACAGCAGAATGTACTGACTAGATAATCACCCCTTCATTGCTTGTTGGCACTGTTTACGGGACTTTTTAATTCACATACTTTTTACAAAAAGCATACGTTTGCCGGAGTTTCACTTACGTTTTTGTTATCACGCGCTTTGCGAGCCGTTTCACGTCATAAAAGTAAACAGGTACATGATGATCACTTGAAAACTAGTGACTTGATAAATAAGGCCACAAAATTAGATTAGAACACAGAAGGGTCACTTCGGCTTGTGGTCTACCTGTAAGAAGAGAATACGGCCTAATTCGCTCACTTCATTCTTAACAAAGAATGCATCGTTTTGACATGGTATTCCAAAATAAATTGAAGGAGATTGTCCTCACATTGTTGCGTTATCTCATTTAAGTATTCCACGACTTGGCCATTTAGCACTTGGTTCGTGTACATGTGTCAAACTGTAATGTCCAAAATATTCTGGATCCTGGCGTTTTAGACATAGACTACAAGCAAGCCACTCTAACACAGTGTGAGAATAAACGTCCTCTTGGTTCAGACACACTACATTATCTTGCGAAAAAAAGTTGCCCCATACGTACTGCCGAAAAAGTAAAATTCTAGGCAAAATAGAACAAAAAACGCAATTTTGCTCTCTATTCAGAATACTCAGTCCATTCAACCGCACGTCCTACTGCTATGCAAAACCACTAATGATCTTTCAATAGACCGTAGCTTGTGTTTCTGAAAGTCAAGTTAGTCGCGCAAATAGTTATTACAGAAGTTCATTTCAGACTGATTCTTGCCTCCAGCCATTGCACACTCACTTTATGAGATGCGATCAAGATTGCAAGACTAGTCCTCTCATCAATTAACAGTTTATATGAACAGCCTTCGATGTTCCGCTTATGGCAGTTCCGGATGCACGCCTCGCAAATATCCGAGTTTCACAAAAAATTACTTTTCGCATAAACGCTAGTTCAGTCACACCATATTTCTTCCGCTATCTGTTTCTATCCGTTTTGATTTTCACACTTTTTCACGGGATTGTCAACATCTTTCAAAAATAAAATGAATTGCTACCAATTTTTTGCCTTATCTACATTAGAATAAGTGCCTGTCTAAATCCTCTATGTAAACGGTAAGCTTTACCTGCCATAACTTAATTTAACTGAAAATAATTCACATCCATTTAATGTATCCGTCTGATGTGAAGTTAACTGCACTTACATCATGCGTTATTGGTCTATCCACATTTTATCCAGTGTCCATTAATGGGCTTACAGGCGCTGGCTAAATCTGATGGTCTTTTCAAAGTTAACACGCTCTGCGTTTACGTGTTTGCATTTCCAAAACAGTATGCGCCCATCAGTGCTATGTTCGCTTACCAATAAACAGCAAGTAGTGAATAACCGTTCGTCAAAATGTGTAGTAATATCGGCTAAAAGTTGGCAATATGGAAAAAGAACTAGTTGTTACGCGTTAAAAAATATATGTGTATTGCGAGCTGAAGTTACTCCTCAACTTAGTCATGAAACTGTTTGTTTATTCCACACGATCCAGTAAACTGTCCATGAAGTACTCCAGGTAAGAATTTGATGAACTAAAGTCATCATCGGTTGTCATAAAATATATCGAGAAAACTCATTGATATTGTCTGGTTGAACTTGATGCGCGAATTCTGAGCCAACTGCGCCTTGGAAAAATATTCACTTGCCACAAGCTGATATCACTGATAGACATATATCCCGCCATATGCTGAGCACACCGTGGACAAAGGTCGAGCAAAATCATGATATTCGGGCCGACACCAGTTATTTCAACAACATTACGTATATATTCTCGCCATGACAGAAAGTACATCGTTGATCAATCAGAAAAGGCGTCCGTTTTGATCAGCGTGATATGAACTGTGCGCGTTCTCACGCTTGATGGAAACCACCATTAGGATTTGATATATTTACAAAAAAATATTTCATTTCGACCTTTCCTATGCTGAGCGGTGGTGTTGGAATATTAAACAGAAGATAAGCGTTGATATAGGGAGCGGAACCAGGCAGCTACGGGTTATTTTGGGCACGTTCATAGTTAGGGGCAAGAATGAACTGACGCACCGAACGGAAAAACCAATCTTCTCTTACTGCATTGTAAAGATGGTTTTGTCTCTTATCATCTAACGTTCGTCAGTAAAAGTTGCCTTTTGTTAAAACCTAGCTTCTGCATCTTAAATCCCTCCCCAGCAGTAACTCGGAACACACTGGAAACCGACAACATGATACATTAAAACGCTAATGAGTAAAAACAAGTTCTTAATGTATGTCTGCCAAAAATGACTGTATGAGCACTGTCTACTGAGTGACATTTTAATGGTTTTGAATATACTGATGTTATTTACATGGCCTCCTTAGTAAAGTGAACGTAGCATACCCTGTTGGGTTCTTCTGTAAAATAACTTCTACGGTTAACACTGTTTTTCCCATGTTCATCCATGACTGTACAGAACTGGGAACAATCGTGTCCTAGATGTAATAATCTGAAGTACATTAGGTAACAGGCCATTGACACCTAGAATGCATGCTCTAGTCTCCTGCGCAACATACACACTTGGAGAATAACGGGCAAGTAACTCAGGTTGCGCTCAGTCCTAGTAAATTCTGCAACGGTTTTAGCGGTTCTTATTGTTGGAGGCAATAACAAGCATTACAAGGGCAGACAGCTTTATCGATTGAACATGCGCTGACATTGATTGTGACCAGTTTACAGTGGTATGTGTTGTCCTTGTTCTGGTTCGATGTTTGGCCAAGTGCATGAGGTACACGACGTTAGTAATCGGACCTACACCAATCTAAAGCTCAGGGGTCTTTGGGCGAGCTAGGACTACATCACTTATCGTGACAGTTGGTTACTCTAAACAACTCATTCGGCTGAACTTTTAGGCGTCATAGCTTGGTCAGGAATGCTGCGATAAACTTACTCGATTCTCTAAAAGGAAAGCTGCAGTTAGCTATTGGACCACACACGGAGTTTTATTATTGAAGTGACTCGACGGAAAAGTACCTATATAACAGAGAACTTTTCACTAATGAGCTGGTCTAAAAGCGCTCACTTGAAGACAAGTCCGCTAGTGAGTCAAACTGGAATAAAACACATACCGTTTACGATCTTCCAAAACGTGTCAGCATTTGTGAACTTACAATAATTCAAGGGTTTCTGCTGGACACGTTCTCTCTGTTGAGTGGCAATTCTGAACCTCGTCAGCGTACTTAAAACAGCAAACTTTTCAAGCATTTAAAAACCAAAACCCGTTTCGTCACGTGCAGTTCCTGAATCGTAAAAATTAAGAACCAACGTTGTTACTATGTCTTTGATTGTTAGGAAGTTCGAATGGTAGTAACTTTACCGGTTAATTCCATCTCAGCATCAGATTAGTTCATTTCTGTTCGATTTTTGCTAACGTTGTGAGCTGTTCCACTCAACAACATAAAGAGGACGTTTGTGTTTATTATATGTGCAAATCGAAAGTGGAAAAAACCCGAATTTTTGTGAAATAACTCCCTACAAAAATGACGTTGGAAATGTAAGTTCAGTTGCGAATAACACAAGAATTAAAGCTTGCAAGCAGAATAATCCCTTTCATTTGGTGACTTGTTAAGTAGTCTTGTTTTGTGACATGTAAATATTACTGTTTAAAGTGGTTAAAAATCCTCAAAGTACTCATCAGAAAAATGGTGTAGCGAACAAGCTCGTTTTCGGTTATTCATCATCAGGCCAAATACATAACATTTATATGAAACAGAGTTGTCATGGGAAAGCGAACAAAACAAATGGCAAGTTCAAGTGAGGTCAGACACGTCATAGGCACACACGGAGACGACGTTTTGATACGATTACGTCACCATTATGACGTAACTGGAACCATGGTGTTTTGATCAGTCGTGGTGTGGATGTTTGGCCATGGCAACCTCAACGCCTGAACAAAGCGCTTTTGTGCGCACAACGGTGGATTATTCAATCGAATTCCGATCGCTTCAGCCGTGGCCAAAATTCGGCATCTGACAGCTTTTGAGTGAATGCCTTTGACTCGGTAAATCAGACGAAACGAGGAGGC